>JAANSN010000725.1:0-47854 GCA_036850665.1 Dicranocentrus wangi
AAGTAGGATCTGCAGATGGAGCCGCCGGAGCACTATCTGCTGGATCTTGACACTCTGACATGTCGCTAATTGACCACTTCAGGTGCGTTCCCTCTAATTTACACACAATGATTCCACCGTGCTCGCCAAGTGGGTCCTGGAGTCCTCTCACTCACTCACCGGCACACAAACAAACAACTGGTTTGGCTAAAACAAGCGCACAACAACTGCAATAAAGCTCTATATAGTTTTCAATCCAGTAATCTCACCCTCGCACCCACCGACACCGACCAACTTAACTTTACCACCCACAAATTACAAATTGATAGTGCCGATAGTCAAAAGTCCCAAAAAAAATGTTTCAAATATTAAAAATCTGGATAGAATATCGAAGTTTCGTGGGCAACTAACAGAAATCTCAGCGATCTCGCATCATCATCAGTCACTCAGTCACTCATCACTCATCAGTCATCAGTCATCAGTCTGTTGTATTAGCCAATCTGTCGAGAACGTCGTCCTTCGAATGATGGGACTAATATCCATTACGGTATCATGATGCTACACTAAAAAAAACTCCTCCACCTCCAAGCCAAATCAATCCATAAGAACCTGTGCCAGGGATTTTTGTACCACCTCAAACGTCAATCTTGCTATGCATATTATGCTGTGAATCTAATTATGAGGTTTTAGGAATAACTCCATGATATGATTATGACATGATCATGTCCTGATGACAAGTCAGACGGGATGGGATGCATAATATACGTCAATCAAACAAAAATCTCGAATCTTAAAAATTTTCTTTCTATGTGAGTAAAAAATCGATTTTTAATTTCATTTCTCTGCCAATATCGATTGTAAATAGCGATCCAAGCCAAATCAATCCATAAGAACCTGTGCCAGGGATTTTTGTACCACCTCAAACGTCCATCTTGCTATGCATTTATGATATGAATCTGCGAGGTTAGGAATAACTCCATGATATGATGACATGATCATGTCCATGTCCTGATGACAAATCAGACGGGACGGGAGACGGGATGCATAAATACATAAAACAAAAATCTCCCATCTTAAAAATTTTCTTTCTATGTGAGTAAAAAATCGATTTTTAATTTCATTTCTCTGCCAATATCGATTGTAAATAGCGTTTCATTATCTTAACCTATTAAGTACGTTTACATTTTAGATAACGTAATAATAATATTATAATTACATCCATATATAATATCATCTTAAAATTTATCAACACCCATTTTATAGTATAATATTATATTTATCTCTAACAAATTATTACATTATAGCCATCAGGTATTGGTCAACTATTGCACTGCATTTAACTGATTGTATAGATTCAGAACGTAATGTATTTTTGGCTGATACTCATCATATATTATTATTACATGTCGTATTTTTACAATAAAACCCAGTCATATAGTACCTTTGCATCGTATTCATTGCATAATTATATTATTACAATAATTTCATACTAAACACTATATGCATCCAAACTTACTTTTCCTGTAGCATTTTTATAGTCTATACCAATATGAATACCAATAATACCTTCATCATGTCGGTATAAAAAGTTTATTTTCTCTCCATTTCCTCCATCTAACATTTTCCAAAGTTTAGCATAATCATGTATTTTATTTTATTATTTAATTCTTATACTTTTGTGCACTTTGCACCCAGCACAAAATCCTTATCTCTACAACAGGGTGAAAAATAAAAAATTAAAACAGCTTTCACCCAATTGCATTTTTTATTACACAATATAATATTATCCTTCCTTCCTGGCAATACTCAACAGTCATTAACACACTCTACAACACCCCCATAAATATATATTTTATATCACGAACGAAAAAAAAACTTTTACTTTATAAAAGGACATGAAAATCCATTAAAAGTTGTTACCTCTCTAATGTTTTGCATAATAATAATTCTCACATTCGCAATTAAATGTATACATGCTACATGGAAGCGATTGAATTTATTGAATACGGTTAATGCTTTAAAAATGCCCCGCCTGTAAAACGGTATAAATCCTTATATATATATATTTAATAGGTATGATGTTATTTTTTAGCATAAAAACTCTAAAAGGATGTATGATTCTTTTTTTTTTAGCTAAAAATGTGGCTGAAGTGATGAACACACTTAACCATTATTATCATGTCCGGGACAAAATTGCAAATGGCAAAAGTTTGTCGAGTCGTCGTCACACCCGAGGATTGAGGTCCACACTGACCTCCCTTCCCTCTGGCTTGGCTAATATTATAGTTTTTAGTTTTTGCAGTACGTAAACTTTATTGATTTGGCACCGCGTTCCTTATCTCTACACACACAAGATAAAAGTTTTGAAGATGGAGATGATGGTGGTGATAAGAGACGCTATATTATAGTTAGGTTAAATGGGAGCTTTTAACAATTACATTTATTCTAATATCACTGTTATAACTTGTTTTTTTAGCACACATCCACCCACCACCCTCGCGGATTTTCCATTAGCGGTGATGGTGGCAAATGCGCAAAAACTTTATTTTTTAGCAAGTTCCATTTTCACTATACTCTCTGGAATCATCTCTCCGGAGCACCCGAACGACAGAGCCTCTCCCCAAACTGGCAAAAGTGACAGCTCCTCCCACAACGGCTGTGGATTTAATAATTAAAAAACAGAGTAATTAGCATAAATTATAGTGAAGTGCAAAGTGAGTTTTTGGCCCAAGTCTGGATGATTTCCCCGATTTGAAAAGAAGATAATAATTGGAAAAGGGGAAATTGCGCCCAGAGGAGGGTATAGCGTGCTGGCGTGGTGTTGGTGTAGCAGTGTGACAAAAGACTCTAAAACTTACACCGCGGCGGAGGAGGTGGGTCAGGTATAGACGGGCTGGAAAAGCCGCTCGACGAGGAGAGCTCTTTGGAAGCCATGCGAAAGGTGGAGTATGAGCTGCCAGCGTGTCCACTGCACTCTCTAAGTTCTTGTACAATGTCATCATCAAACTCATCCCCCACCTCATTATCACTGTAAAGGGCTGGGACACTGATACTTCCTGTAGCGGTGCTTCCAATATGTCTCATATCAGGATGACTCCTGGGACGGCTCAATGAGCTTGGCAATGGCAAGGGATTTTCCTCATCTTCCGGTGACGGCACTTTCCCTTGGTTGCCTGCCCCACTCGATGTTGTTACACTGCAAAGAAGTGTCAGAGAGAAAGGGGGATAGAGTATTTATGTATTTACTTTGGTGAAAGTAAGTACTACTCACATCACAAAACGAAATAAATAGGTGGTGGATGGCGGATGATGGGATGGAGTGCGAGGAAATACAAATGTTTACACATATCTTCCCGTCGTGTACAACTACTACTACACACTATCCGCAAAGAAAACGATACATTGTGGCAAGGTGTTAGTTTGTGTATCGTGAAAAAAAATAAAATAAAGCGAAGTTTTTGTTGTTCCCAAACAATTCCCGTCTCTCCAAGACCAAGTCACTTTTCATTAGTGGAGGCATTAAACTTTTATGATTTATGTTAGCAGCAGAAAAAAGAGCGACGCCGGACGAGTAGTCGAGAGAGAGAGAGAGAGAACCTGAAAAGTCTACACTTGAGACTGATGAGGTTGCTTACCTTATTTATTTAGTTTCTCATATGAAGCACACACACTGGAGTTTTTTTTAGGAGTTTGGAGTAGTAGTCGTCCGTCGTCGTGTTAGTGTTAGTACTAGTTCTTTATTTTACTTAGCTAGTATAGTTATATAGTAGCCAACGGGAGAAAGGAGTAAAAACACGTGTGGGTAAACAAAAAGAGATAACAGAGACTAATACCATTTTCAAGCTGGCAACACACAGGCTGTTTGGCTTATCTACACAAATAATTTACTTTTTCTGGAAGATCGCCAATCATAATGAAGATCAACTCTCGAGAAGAAAGTAGCAATTGTAGTAGTAGCAAATGTGTGTGCTTGCTTGCTTAAATGTGCTCTTTCTCCTGCTGGCAGTTCAAACTATTTGTGTATCATTTTGCACAGTGGGATTTAAGTGTAATGTGAAATATTGAATGGGCATGGGACTCTCTCTCTCTCTCTGGCTGTATAATTGTGTACGACTGTCTACGGCATTCCATTGCATCATTGCTCACGCTAACCTCCAAATTTAATACCTCGGAAGGAAAGAATATGTTCATTATGCAAATAGAGTGATAACAACATTCTACAAAATATATATTATTATCCTGTGTAAATATTGAATCGCAAATATTAAAAAAGTGCTGGGAATAATGCGACTACTCTCCACTCTCCATAGTCTATTCCGCGTGGCTGATTGAAATGTCCACCTAAATGAGAGTGGATGGATGGATATGCCACTTGAAATGAAGCCGTGGAGTGCTATTCGTTCAACTACTCGAAAAATATGAAAAGGGAGAAAAAGTTTTTAAACAACACACACGCTCCACACTCCACACAGCGTATATTGTGAAAGAGGTGGTGCGGCTGCTCGTGCAGTGCATTATTATGACAGTCACAAAATCATAATAAATATCTATATTACACTTATTATTGTTCAATGTTCAAATCTGAAATTGTTTGCACAGACTCGCCTCGTCCTACGCTCGCTCGCTCGCTCACTCGCCACTCCAGCAAAACAAAGTTTTTTTTCCGGACTTGTTGACTCTTCCCTATTCATTATAAATTTACTATGTTTAAACTCGCATGGTATTATATATATTTTGAGGAAAACTGACAACCTTCCTATTTGTCGCAACACTTTGCCTGCCGACTGGTAGGCAGTGCACATAAATTATGCATCCTGCTGCTGCTGCGGAATGAAAAGGTATGCATTTGTGGGAGTAGTCGTCTAGTAGTAAAATGTGTGGATTCGGAGCGAGGCGAGGAGGGAGGCTGCTAGCTGACGGCTTATTTGTTTGTTAGACTTGCTACTAATTTGCAGCAAAGTTTCGAGCGTGGGTGATGATGATGACGGTAGTTGACTTGAAATTTAGTGCGAATTGGGCAAACATGGGTCACAGAGTGCAACAAATAAGCTACCTGACACGAAAGTTATAAAAAAAAACTTTGGAAGAGAAGGAGGAAACGAGTTATTTTCGCCAGAGTGTCGTTTCACACAACGCCGGAAATGCGCAAACGAGGACAGCTCATTTTAACTTGAGTTAACAACCGGAGTATACGCACATCCTTATCCTCTTCTACTCGGCGAAACTGCCACTCGTCACCATTTTATAAGTATTTTCTCACAGGTTTATAAATCTTACGCTACATATAATTTTTACGAGTCAAGGTGCAGCTAAATTTTTTTACACAAGTACTCATTACCGCATTCTTTAGAAAAAGGTACTCGTACACTAGCTGCTAGCGGTTTCAAGTGAAGGTTGAACATGAGTCATTTATTCCATTTTATAGCAAATACAAGATGATGAAACGAGTATAGTAACACAAAAACTAATATGACAGGGGAGAAAGACTAAAGGGATAATATTTGCTTTCACAAAAAAAAAATATGGAGCTCGGCTCACAGAACATGAATGAAGAGGGGATGTGCTGCAAACACATACGTGTAGGCAGTAGTAGGTAGTAATACGCTAAACGACACAAGATTTCCTTTATCACCGGGTGGTAAAAGTGAGAATTCCCTGTTTGTAAAAATAGGTCAGCATCAGCAGCTCATTGGGATTGTTAAGTGAGCATGAATGATCGAGCAGAAGGAAGAGGGTTGCCTGCGTTGTGAGGAGAAGAGAGAGAGAGAGAGAGAGAGGAGTTGAGTTGAGCAAGAAAACTGGGAGAAGAGGAGAGTTACTTTCAGAACAAAAGAAACGATAGAGTCAGTTGCGAAATGAAGCACACAAAAAAAGCTAGCTGGAAACTGGAAACCTACTTTCTCTACTCGGTTATTTCGGTACTACCATTACTACTACTACTACAACTTTCTACTACTACAACTTTCTACTACTACTGATCCAGATGGGCACAACGAGGGAACCACTTACTTGTGCGTTTTCTGATGATATATTGCGAGGAAAATGAGCAAATTGAGAAGGAGCAGGCAGCAGCCCACTCCAATGGTTACACCCAACGCCGTGCCATACGAATGATAATGAGCTGCTGCCAACTGACGAACCAAATCTTTATCAGCAGATGGGCTCCCTGGGCTTCGCTCGTTGCCATCCAGGCCAATGCTAGAGTTCGTGGCGTTTGGGGGACATTCAGACGTGCTCATTACGGCCGGAGAAAGCGTAGGATACAAATGATTGTTTGATTTTGATATTCTCGGGGAAAGGTCATCTTCATTGTCGTAGTCGCTACTGGAGCCGTCGCCCTCCTCTTCAAAGTCTGCAATTTACACAAGTTTTTGACACACGCAAACCTGTTAGTTTTGTTTGGCCTGGCTAAACCATTTTTGCATGTATATATACACATTTTTAAAAAGAAACGATGAAAACATATAACGTACGTACCTGTTGTAAGTGGAGGAGGCAATTGAGGATTCCTCCCTCCGTAACTTGAACTCCCGCTGCCCGCGGCAGGAAACGTGGGCGGATCATCTATCACTGCGTGTTTCAGTTGTTCTCTAACAATACCTGTTTTGCAAACATAAACCAAATCATCCTTGTTATTAATACTCCGAAACATATATTAATCATCACCATTCAATCACGGAAGATTACTAATCTGTAGATTATAATAATATACGTGTCAGCATAAAAATTTTTCTCCACGCTGAAGTACAGCATATACAAATTTCATTGATTCCGGGTTCTTTTTAGTATATACTGGTTTTGCAAGTTTGGTTTGGGATTTATACACCTGTTTGGTGTGATCTCGAATTACATGATGAGAGATAAATCAAGGGATGAGGTATGAACTGAACACAGTGCCTCCAGCATATGACTGATTAATATATACTGTCTAACTACATCATTTCCAAGTATGTCCTGAATTTTGCACTTCAACTTCAACTCTTTGCCAGTCTTTGCCGACTCTCTCACGGGAATACCTACGTATAGTAATGCTTCTAAAGTACTATATATACTTCCGTCGTGTTGCTCTCCCCACCTATGCTTTTGGATTACGGCGTGGTAAAAGTAGTTTAGGTCAAACAAATGTCTCTCTGTAGCTCAGCTCAAAGAATGCCGGAATGACGTCTTTCTGCCTTCTGCTCTCTTCTTACCTTCATAAAATTCAGGTCTCTCTTCACGGAAATTGTGATGAAGCATGACGACATCGGGCCCGCCGGACTGGTGTAATTGTGGGATCAGATTCAACCACAAAGCCATCTTGTGACCTCTATAATGGCTTTTCATCCTCGGCTCTCCACCACCTTTCAAATCATTTTCCAAAGAAATAGAAAAAAAGACGTGTCAGACAAAAATTTGATTATAACAAGTTTCAAAGAAAATAAAATATATATTTTTTTTCTAAAAAAATCTGCTCAAATCTTCCGAAAAAGATTTTTCTTTTAGAGTGTGTGTATATATAGTCTTTTATCCGCATTTATCTTTCTTTTTCTTAATGGTGTCGGTCGGAACGTTACGAGTTTGGGAGTCGTACGTGCCTAGAGTGAAGAGGAAAAAGGCATAAAACCCCCCTTTTTTTATTATTCCTCTTTTTTATGCACAAAACGAGTAGTTGCTCATGTATATCCCCATCTTTTTTCCTTCTTGTTCAACCGCTACCTCCTCCTCCTCCAATTTATGCAGAGCTCGCACTTTCCCCATTTATCCGCCCGTATGACACAGCATACATTTCAGAGAGAGAGAGAGCGAGAGTGTGGTCTACTACTTTCTGGCTAACCCCCGTGAGTGAATACTTCCCTAATTATGCATTTTGCGCTGTTTTCTCAGAATTCCCACTTCAACTCCCATCACCTCTCTCTCTCGTGTACTCATTACAACACCACTCACTTCTCCTCTCCCTTTTATCCCGAATGGGAGGAGAGGACAATGGGGAAAAGGTAGAATTTTGAGATTGGTGGATGAGTGAGAGACATTGGATTGCTTTTCTTCAACCTTTTTTCGTTCCTTCTTCTTGTTCCTCCTCTTCTTCTTCTCCTTCTTCCCTTCTTCATCCACTTTCTCCGGGATCTTTTTTTCTTACCCGTTTCCGTGTTTCTCCTCTTAAGATACTTACTCCTGATGGGTTTTAGTGAGATTCAGATACCATCATCCTCAAGAGCATTGTACTTTCACAATAGCTGTAATCTTTGCCCTTTTTTCGGGAATGTGCCAGAATCTTACCATTTCTATTCGCTCTTGCATAATCCCCTCAGTTTTCCCACGGGCTTTTCATTACTGCTTCCGAGATTACATTCTCCATCAAGAGAATACCTAATATGAATATAATTTTTGATTTTCCCTTTTTATTCCTTACAACATAGCGCTCTGCTTTCCCTTGTTTATATATATATATATATCTATCTACGTGCTTGAGCTAATGCGTCCAAGCTGCTCGCCTCTTAAATATACAGGAAAATATGGGTTTTAGCCAGGGATATTAAGAAATGCCACATTTTTTTTCTCATTTCCATTTACTTTACTTTATACCCTCCTCCCCTTTTGAATAACATGGCATGTTTTTTTAGTCCCTTTGCAACTAGTTTTTAAGTGGAGGAGAACTGCTCTCCCTCAAATCATTTTTTGCCACGTGGAAAATGGAAAACCAGCTTGTGCGAGTGTGAGTGAGCACAATGGGCAAGCAAAAAAGGCTGATGAAAGCGACACTTGTAGAGAAAAAAAGAAGAAAGAAGAGAATTCTATACTTATATATACAATTTTCTTTTCTCGTGTCTATCTATGATCCATCACTTGAGGGCTGTGAAGAGCTCTTGACAAGGCTTGAAACTCCAAATCTTGAACGAATCTCGCTCTCTCTCTCTCTATGATATGATGGCTGATCATCCAGACGGAGATAATTGCGAAACCAGTGTGGAAACACACGAATAATATTTGCAATATTTATGGAGCTGTTGGTGCACTCAAGTGTTTCCACATTTCATTCAGCTCTGCACATTTAAACTCACACCAGCAGCAGCACATTCCAGAGCCGATGATAGCATCTTTTTATTGGTGGATAAATTGTGTAATTGTGCGCTATATAGCTAGAGAGAGTAAAGAGTTGAGTTTGAGTTCGGGTGGTGGTGTGCAAAATGGTGGGATGAGCAGCAGTAGGGAAGGAACATGATGTCGTAAAAATGATTCTTTTATATCACATCCAACTTCCCTTGGCGGAGACAAGAGTTTTAGGTGGATTTTGAGTCGAAAATGTGAAACAGTTTCGACGACTCCGACGAGTGCAAAATCCGTAATATTTTTGATATTACAGCACAGCAGTTGAGTTGAGTGTAGTATTATTTCTCTCGTTGATTTTTTTTCAAGCAATATAAAAGGCTTCATGGTAGTGGGAATGGATTGGATTCATGATCCAATTATCGCTCGTAACGAGAAAACAGAGTGGAAGACGAGAAATATTAACAGGGGAAAAAATCATACCAATTTCCAGATAAAGTTGATTAATGGGGTCGTAGGAATCCCAAAATGGAAGCTGAGCATCTTCTACAGACGATCCATCATAGCCACTATTCGGATCCCTGACAGACAAAAAATAAATAAATTCCCAATCAAATGATTCGTTTCTTTCTTGCACACACCAACAATACTCCATCTGGAGCAATTTTCATAATCGGGGGAGAGAAAAACAGATTGTCCTTGTTTTCCCCTTTATATAGTAGCTTTGTATTAAATGCCTTTCCATTTCCACCAAAACAACAAACAAATAAAAAATGAACATCCAGTAGCACGACGGACCATAGCACATACATCCTGAGACTGAGAAGCTACATAAACGAAGCTCAACTTACCCCGAAATAATAAAATTAGTCAGGTAGTGTATCAGAGATTTGGAAACCTTCGCATCATCCTTGGAGTAAGCAGGAAGACTTCGCTCAAAGTCATGAGTTTGTTCTAGCAGCGCGTGGCCAACGGCAAACTCCATGAGATCCTCGGTAATGCTTCCAATTCGCTGAAAAGTTATATAATCAAGAAGACAAGTTGTAGTACAACAGACGAGCGGAATGGGCTCTATCTATATGGAATGGAATGTAGGTACAAAAGCAACATGGATATTTTCAGGGAGTTTAAAAATGGGAGGTTTTGAGATTGATCACAAAGTGATCAGTAGTTAGTCAGTAGTACTATAGTAAAGTAGTTGGAGTGAAGGGGGATTGTTCAGTTGAGTAGGTTTGTATGTGTAGGGATCATAACATGGGGGCTGAATGTCGGGCTGAAATTAAATTTATTGGAGAGGAAAACTTGTGTCTGTTTACAAGATGGAAAGGGGTGAAGGGAAGGGGGAAAGGGGAACAGGAGGAGGAGGTTGGAGTTGGAGTGGAGCTCGATGATCTTAATACTAAACTCACTCACGATCAGTTGGACTATATATTTTATTTTGCCAACTCTCAACATCAACACTACGTGCGAGACTTTAGTACTTTATTTTCACTTACATTAGGATAAACGGATTGATCAGGCTCGTACTGAAAGTGGAAAAGAAAAGTTTTCGAGTTTCCCTTTGCCGAGTGGGTGTTTGCCACTTGAATTAGGGGAGCTACGGTAAGTCCATCGCTGAGTATATTTAATATAGAATCTCGCACGTCAATAAAATCCTTTCTAGGTTTCTCCCAGTCCGTGTACTCATTTTTAATTGTGGAATAAATCTCATTTAAATGGAACACAAACACATTGCGCACAAAAGTTCTGAGAATGCGATCCCGTTTCCCTTCCGCCAGCCCGTCCTCAATATCCTCCGTGTTCAGCTCGCCAAAGGACTCGACGGTGGCGGTGCCCATGAGGAGGGGAACCCGGGAGAAGTGGCCAGACGTATCGAATTTCATTTCAGCCACGAAATCCGATTTCACTACCGTCGAGTCAATCAGGGGGCCGAATCGAGCGAGGAAACGGGGTGCAAATAGTAACTTATTTACAGCTGACAGTAATTCCTCCCTGGACACTTGACGGAGGCAGGGACCCACGTCTGGCAGTGTATCACTAAAAACTCCTACTTTCCCTCCTAGAAATGAGCTTGGACCGCTGCGGTGAGGAGGGGAGCCGCCGCCGCCGCCGCCCATGCTGCCCCCACCTGCCGAACCTAATGATGGGGATAGTCCTCCGGGCGTGTGGATAGACCCGTTTTTCAGACATTTCAGCTGCTCTGCCAGCTTCCGTACATTGGTCTTCGAGTGTCGCTGGAAAGACCATGGACTCAGGGAGGATCCGCTCAATAAAATCACTCGGTGAAATAACTCTGCGGAGAAAAAATGGTCTCAATAAAGTTACAAAAGCACATAGCAGCACATTACCCTACCCTATCACTCCAGTCTGACCATCATGAATTCTTAATGCGGAGGGCTAATTTTCAGTCAAGAGAGAATGGGCTCTCGGTCGGTCCAGTCCCTCCTCGTTTCTTACCTGAGGCTACAGGTGCAAGCATTAGAAAATTTGCTAAAACAGCTCCAGTGCGGTGCCCCAAGAGAGTTACCCGATTGACATCGGCACCAAAAGCTCCTAGCATTTTCTCGAATCCAATGTAAGGCTGCCACTATATCCATTATGGCGTAGTTCCCCTGCTGGCTGCTAGTCTGTAGAAAACCTGGAATCAATGCAGAAATCAAAACCTTAAATTAAAACCTCGACAATTTGCGATATCAATGTATAAATACAAACCGACCTACATACGCATAAGTACATAGCGTTTAATTAAAATAAAATAGAATGGCGTCCAAATTCCGACCTTTCCATTAATCGGATTACACACGTGTCCCTTTTCATTCAAACTACTTTTTTTATAACCTCCGCTGGACATTCCGCAGTCATTTCATTTTGTTGCGGTTGTTGAAACAAAACGGAGAAAGTTTCTTGGTTCAAAAGCTACTACTCACCGCGTCCGACCGACTTGCTAATCCGCCCGAAAAATAGTTTTCACACCATCATCAAACCACCACCTAAATTAGGATTAACCACCAAAAAAGTTGTCCTGCCAGCTTGAACTTTACGCATAGGAATGTGGCTGGCTACTTTTGTCAATTTACTTAGTCTGCACCACAAACAAGTCATCAGTGGACACTGCTCCCAGAGACAAGCAATAATAATACTTTTAACACCTATGTAAACAAATTTGTTCCCGACAATCTAACCCTCATCCACTCCGCACCTCCAAGTCAAACTACTTGCTAGAAAAAGTTGTGCGGTTTGTTTGTCATTTTCCCTTCGAAATAGAAAATATTGCCTGAGTGGACCTTGCTGCCATCACCTACCACCATCACATCACCACCCCGGACTCATTTTTACCACCATACCACCACCGTCCGAGCAAAACTTTGCAATTAGAATGATAAGAGAATCTTTCTCTCCGCGAAAGCCTTTTTGTTGTATGGGATTTCGCTCCAGCGCCAACAAAGGAGGTTACATCTGTTATGACATTGTATGGATCACCACACACCCATTTTCCTCTCTCTGGTCATCATCCTTCACTTACCAAACGTGAAATGGTCCACCACCACAGATAAGAGAATCTTTCTCTCCGCGAAAGCCTTTTTGTTGTATGGGATTTCGCTCCAGCGCCAACAAAGGGGGTTACATCTGTTATGACATTGTATGGATCACCACACACCCATTTTCCTCTCTCTGGTCATCATCCTTCACTTACCAAACGTGAAATGGTCCACCACCACCAGAATAAAAAAAGACGAAGAATGGTAGTAGAGAGATAGAGATAGTGTGTAGCCAAGCCAAAAAAAGAGTATAGAATGGTCTGCTTTCATTATCAACAACGGAAGCCCAAAATTGAAATATCAGTCCTTTCACACAGCCAGCCCCTCTAATCATCACATCTTTCCACATGTATAACTTTATGAATTTATGGGATCATCTCGGATGATAAATATTCACATTCATCAAACTTTAATTTATTACACGGCGCGCCGCGGAATGGAAACTCTTGCAAACAAACAAACAAACACAGGCGAGGAGGCTAGCTAGACTATATGGCTTCTTCTCTTATACTTCTTCACCCACGTAATCATTACAACTGTTCATGGCTTCAGTCAGCCTGCTTGAAATGCTGCGGTTCAGGTTTTCCCTTACAAAACAACAAGGGGAAAAGTTGGGAAATAAAATATGGGGTTTTGTACAACATCTCAACTTACAACACCGTCGACATATCCTCATCGTCTCCTCTCCAAATTGCGAGTTTTGTTTAGAAAAGCCCCCGAGTGGGGAAGGATATAACGGGACGGCGGAAAAAGTGCATGCTGCTGCACGTGTGTCCTATTATGGATTGCCGTCAACACGGGATAATATTAATAGGCTGAGGCAGAGCACACAAAATTTGTGAAACTCTGTGTTGTATTACACACATCTCTCCCCCTCTCTTATGCCCTGTGAAATACTACTGTCCCACAAATCAGTGGCGTCTTGTCAGACAAACACACAGCTTATCTGGCCAGGAACAAATCCCTGGGTAAAAACAAAAATTCATCCCTGCTTTGTTTCCTTGTAATGAGGAGCTCCTGCTCAGAAGAACGCATATATGGACAACTGATATAATTTATTCTGACGGATTAACAAAAGGATTTAAAACATATCTCTCAACAATATCCCTTTTGCACATAATATTTCATATATTATAGGTATTGTATTTTTGTGATTTTTTTTTTGAAAATCCCAAAAACCTACGTGAAATTTCACTACGGCATGTATATCCTCAATCGGAGGAGCCCATTGTTAAAATTTCCCGTTCAATTCAATCTATCTTCCCCATTTAGCCGTCACAATACTTGGAGGACTCTTGCTTCCGGGGAAATGACTTTTGAATGGCGCTCGCTCTGTGAATACAACAAGCGCGGTTGGTTCTCCCTCCTCCTCCTCTCTCTGAATAAAGCGATTTTCGGCCCGAAAAATTTTTTTCACTTCATCCAGCAGGAGCAGCAGCAGCATATAAGTAGGTTGAAGTGGTTTGTCAAAGAAAATTTCATATTATGCGTGAAATCCAATGAGCACACGGGAGAAAGGAGTGAATATAACGCAACCCAAAACTCTCCAGGATTCTTTCCTTTTGCTGCGGGGGGTGAAATTTCTGCTTTCATTTCCGCTCACTCCGGCGGTGGTTGTATGCTGATGCTGCTGACACAAGCCAACCAGATCGATTCCCTGGAAACTCCTCTCTCTGGCTGGATCCATCCTCGTGTGTGGATCTCCTCTCTGGATTGTGGATGGAGTTTTGGACGGGTCGGGTATATATATTTTATACGAAGGGGGAAAAAGGTGGCATCAACCGTATTACTTTCAATACTTTCTAAGCATCATCATCATCATTGCACACCATTCTGCACGAAAATTACAGCGACATTTTCGATAGAATCGGAGCTCAATAAAGATAAGGACATATCAAATAGAGAGGACGTTTTTGTCATGATGAAATATCAAACAGGGCATGAATTCAATCTTTTTTATACCATACCAGAAGTAGCAGAGCGGCAATCGAGAGTTTAAAAAAAATATGTACAGCGTAAATATAGCCAGTTTTTGTGTGTGTGCAAAATAGCGTTTTGGAACATTGAACACAGCCGCCGCTGGCATTGAGAACACTTTTAATTCGTAGGCAGTGAGCCGAGGCTGCCCTTGGATGTTGTTATCCACTTCCATGAAGGAAGGGAACGGGTCGTCATCGTCGTCAGCTCGTCGTTCGTTCGTATCACTCTTATTTACATTCAAAAAAATGAGCACCGCCGCTGCCTGCCTGATGCCTGTATCAGTTGATGTAGTTTGCATACACTTTGCGGTTTCGTTATGAGAATTTTAGTGGGAAATGGTTATGCTCCTCGTCTGTTCTCTCACGGTTCTGTTCTGTTTTCTGTTCGTTCGTCGAGAGATCGTCGTCGTTACTGGTAATGTCCCATTTGGACTGTAATCCTGGGAGGCATAAGGCCGTGGAAAGTGGGTAAAGCATAAAATACACTATCACATCACAGACAATATGGTGCTCAGCCACAGGAATTAATCATAATTGAACTTAAAAGTTGGTATAAATTCTCCTCATAATTTCGTCATAATCCAACCAAACCAATATTCCCCCTCATTACAGGTAGTAGTATATTCCTTTAAAAAACAGACATTTAAAAGGGAAGTTTCTTTCACATTTTCTCTCCTCCTCATTTCGCTGACACAAGAGTGCCTTAGAAAGAAAGAGCAATTGATATACATATATAGCGCAAAGTTTGCAATTTTCGCAAATCGATTTTCTCTCCTCAAAACAGCAATATACTGCTCGCATTCCCGGCTTTAGTTGACGACCGGTTTTTAAGTGTCGCCGCTGTGTGGAACAGTGCATTATTATGCTCCTCCGTCGCCGTTACACTTAATAGTAATGGGAATAATTAAATTAGTTTTCAGCTGATCCGCTACCACCATACTACCACCACCACCACCACCACCTCTCTCTTCTCTTTTCTCCTACAGTTTTACAGGTTATTTTAGGCTCGCAGTTCAGAAAGTGAGCAGTTAGAGAGCCCGTATCAGATGCCATTTATTTAGCTGCTTACTCCCATAAAAAGTGAAAAAGAGATATATTATTATGCTCCTCTATGCGCTACACTACTTCTGGATGGAATATTTTCAGTGGTGGTGGTGATGGTAGTGGTGGTCGACTATAGTGTTTTAAATACGCCAACCCAGTCTCCTCTTCTTCTTCCCTTCCCAGTTTTATCCATGTGTTTTGCGGTGTGTAGCTTTGTACAAATCGGAAACCCTGATCAGACTCTGATCGTTGGTCCACATAACAAGCCTGGAGGAAAATGACGCCGGATTATTTCAAAAAACAGTATGGACTTCCATCCATTCCACCACCACCACCACAACTTGCAGTATTACTTTTCACTTACACAACAAAACAACCTGACCTGGCTTGGCTCTCCATTTCCACCTCTCTTCTTCCTTCCACCTCCCGTTTCAAGCGTATTTTAGGGAAAACAAGCATGATTAGCATTTAAGCATGAACAGCTAAAAACTGGAGAGAGAGAGAGAGAGGGGGGGAAAAGGATGGAGGCGAGGTTAAACACTCTGTTCCGCTCCCATAACTATATCAAAATGTATTACACACAAAACTTATCGCAGGAGGGCAACAAGCCCCCTCCTCCTCGCTGATTTAATTCAGTGTGAGCACAAAAGGGTAGAATTTATACATACCTATGCCTATATGTATATATAGCTCGAGTCGAGTGTGTGTGTGTCTGGGCATTTTACCACATGAAAGAATTGGTCGAATCAAGCCACGGATGACTGGAAACTTCACAGATATACTGCTTGCTGCCCTATTTCATTACTTTACTCGGATGGATTATGTCTGCAGATAGGCGAGAGAAGAAGAGGGGAAGAGAGAGAAAAGGCAAAAAGTAGCAACAAAACAGGATAATAATATCACTCTTAATATATATTATTGTATGTACACACATTTTTTTATTCTTCTCTTCTTGAGCTTCCTCCTTCTTCAGCTAGCTCTCACTTTTGGAAGCACGTAATCCGGAGGAAAAAGCTCCCAACAAGGAGGAGGAATGTTGTTGTGTACCATAAAAACTACATATGTGTAGTTAGTTTGGTAGACGCCATACACAATATCGCCAGAGAGAAGAGAGAGAGAAAGTCAGCAGTCACCACAGGCTTTTGCTGCTTTCTCTCGTAGTATTGATCTCGGCGGTTGGGATGGGATAAAACATACGCCTTAAAATTACCACTTTCCTTAATTTTCAATGGCTAAACTAGGCGAGGAGTAAGTAGTCGTGGCGAGAGCAGGGTAGTAGTATAGTTTTTCCAAGTAAAAAAAATAGTCGTAATAAGAATATATTGAGACTCCGTCTGGGATAGGGAGAGAGAGAGAGAAAGAGAGAAAAAAATATGGGGAAAAAACAAGGGCGATGAGTTTTATTCATCCCATTCAGTCATATTTGGAGTGTTTCCAAAACTTCTTGCTTTCCCGAGTTTTGTGCTCATCCTTTCACTCCGAGTAATGGGAGGAGGAGGAGGAGGACGGAATAGATAGAGATGTACGTATACCTTGTGTGATATGTCCTCAACCATATGAATCTCCACTCACAATAAGAAAAAATAGACCAGACCAGTCAGTGCAGTAGGCGTTATAAAAAAAAGTATATAAAGATCGACTAAAGACCAAAAGTTTGGTATATATAGTTTTTTTTGTGGAGCTGGAAAGTTTTATATATTATTGTATGTACGACGGATGGATAACGGAGGAGCACTGGCCCGAGTGTGTTTTGAAGGAGACATGATATTTTGAATGCACATCAACACATCTCTCACTCCCTCCAGCCAGTAGAGTGTCTAGAGATAGAGATGGGATCTTGAACCAAAGTAAGTAAGTTGTTGATCTGATGAAAACTACAAAGATACCTAAGGTCGTTCGTTTCGTTCGTTGGTAGTACGAACGAGATGGAGGGTTTTTTTTTGGAGAGAGGAGGAAATCCGCTGAGCGGAGAGATACACTAATTGTATGGTTGATTGAAGATGGAGCAGAATTGGACGATGGATTTAAATTTCCTACAGGGTGATCCTCAATTACAGTGGAAACGGCGGCGGATTGCAATAAAACGGGAAACGATTCTGGATTCTTTTTTTACGGTGATAGAGGTTAACCATTCATTCAAATCGAGATGAATGATGCTCATGATGGTGATGATGATGATGATGATGGCTTTTGATCGGAAAGTAGAAAATTGTAAATTGAACCGACGTGCTGACAAATACTTAGGTATAGTGGAATGTATGGAAAATGCGACTCAACTTTGTAAGAGGAGCAGGCGTGAAATCCAAAGAAAAAAATAAACAGGAGAAATAATATATATTACTATGCTCCTCGCCGTCTGCTACACTTTTCCAGCTCTCAAGCGTCATCATCCAGAAGACAAAGCGGAAAAAAGTGACGTTTCTTAATGACACTAACTTTGCAATTTAGAAGATGTATATTGTGTGTTCCAAGCCAAAGCCAGAGCAGGAAAGTTTATTGTCTTTTGTAAGTTTCCCTACTCCCCAGGAACCTTATATGACATTTACGAAGTGAAAGTGAAAAACGCGTGTAACTACTCATGATATATAATATCCAGCAGCAGAGGAGCAACTCACTCAAGAGGGGAGGCTAAAAAGGAGAAAAAAGTTTTTGAAGGAGGTAAAAATATAAAGCCGTTGCGTTGCGTTGTTGGCCGTCGTATCTAAATATTTCTTCCCCTTTATAATCCACTCAATTTCTCTTCCCATTTTAAAACAACCCTGCTTGAAAAACCGTCAGCCGGACTTGAAAAAACTTTGTTCTGAAACGCAGCAATATAATATAATAACCGTACACAAAAAAGGAATACAACCTAAAGGTATGCATACAAGTAGATGTGTACATACATTTTCATTTTATTATAGCAAAACAATGCTCAAACCGAAATTTCCTTCCTATATATCGGTGCCGACTGCTGCTCTGCTCCGTCGCGATATAGTTTGTAACATATTTCTAGCCGTTTTTTTGACTCCTCTCCTCTCCCACTCTGTCAACTTGCCTCGTTCAAAACAACCCTGTATACTTACTTTGTCCACTTGTCCCTCTCTCTCAAAAGGCCAGAGGGACAAAAAAGAGAAAGACATTAAATGGAAGAGTTAGCCTCCACCCTGGACGATAATGCATTTAAGACGTTATCGGACAAGGGAAACGGTCGGCGCGTCGCACTTTCTCCAGCAAAACTCCTCCCTTGTTTGTACTTTTGATCATTTTATGGCAAGGGAAGGTCCAACAAAAACAGAGAACCAAATCCATAATCATATTTTACATGAGCTGTCGAGGGTTATATGTCCCTCTGAACCAATGCCCGAGAATCCAGAGAAGAAGAGGGGGGAAAAGAAGAAAACTTCTTTTTTAGTATCGGTTTACACCCAAAAATCTGGTTTTGTGCTGCTTCCATTATTCTTCAGCCCGTGTCGTTGTCCTGATTCCACTATTAACATCAACCCAAAAAAAAGGTTTGTTCTTCTTCTTCTTCTCGGCCCAAGTTGTTTGTGAGACAAAAGGGCTCTCATGAATTTATCACAGACTTAACACGGATATATAGCACGCTCATCAAAGTGACGGCGATAGTCAACTCTTGAATAAAACCAGAGAGACAACTCTTTCCACTCACACTCTCGTCGTCTCGCTTAGCTCACACTGCTGCTTGCTGTCAGACGGCAGAGGAGATATGAGATTGAAGGGAAACTACTTGGAAACTTTAGCTTCCGCCGCCACCACTCTCTCCTCTCCGTCCTCCGTAGCGAAGGAGTGAGTGGAGTGTGGAGGCGAAGAAGGAAAAAGAAAAGGATGTGGTGGATATATATGGCCTTAATTAGTCACTTTTTACTCCACGACGACTGATGCGGTGGTGGTGGGGGGCTTGTCGGCTGCTGCTGTAAGGCAAAGGCAACACCACCACCACCACCACCATTTTCCAAGACTTGTCTTCTCTCATTTACGCCTCTCCGCTTGACTGCCACTTCCTATCCGTCTTTTTTACTCAACACGAGCCGCCATGCCACCGATGCCGCCGTTCCAAAAACTGTAGGAAGATGATATAATGGTGACGACACGGGAATATAATAATAAGTATATATATATATGGAGGACGGAGGAGTGTAAACATTCTTCACTTGTTCTATGGAGTTTTTACTTTGCCATATGGAACCTATCTATAGACATACGTATACATGCAATCGAGGCGATGGGAAACAGGAGAGCTCATCATTCCTCTTTTTTCCTCCTCCTCTTCTTCTTCTTCTTTTCTTTTGTGTGAACCTTTTTTTGTAGATGAAATGATTCCTTTAAGGTACGTTTTTCCGCTGACGACATCACCACCCCACCACCACCGCCACCATCATCATCACTACCACACCGCTCGCTCACTGACAAAAGAGCTGAATGGAAATTGGAGAAAAAGCCTGACTCTTTTTCTCTTCCTCCTTTGTTTTATGATACCTGTCGAGCGGAGAAAGAAGTAATTTTGTTTACGCGAACCTTTCACTAATGTAATATTATTTGTTAGACAGTCAGCAGGAAAATCATGATTGCATTTTATCTCTTTCGCGAAGAAAAGTGCTCCTGGTGGCTCCTCGCTGAAAGGTTTTTTTTTATCTTTGCTAATTTATGAAGGCAATATATTTGCAATTACACACATCCCGATGCAAGAAGAAGAAGTAGAAGAGGAAAAGAAGGCCTTGAGCCTTCATATGACGAACAATAATGAACAATGGATGAGGAGAGGAGGGATGGAGATGCACGCGGAGAGAACAAGGCACGTAAAGTAAAGCTACGTTTTACAAGACTAATAATATATGTATGTAGGTATGTACACGGGGAATGGAATGAGGAGAGGAGTCGTCGTTCGTCCTCTCGTACAGCTTAAACAATTACTTGCGGACATAACTCCCGTTGTCGGCATCTGCGGATGCAATATTCCTAAATTAATACAATATTTTCTCACAGACTGCAAAATAAATGGGGAAAGTGGGGAGGACTACTCAGACTACTACTGGCTGCTTCTTGAGCAATTTCCACTTTGTATACATATTTGCTTCCCTCTTTTCTACTTTTTTGATTATAGTTGAGCAAGTATGACGCGAGCGTGAGGGTTTCTTTCTTGTTGCGTTGGGTTTGGCTGGTTGGAGGTGGGGAGTGGGGAACGTCTTAAATGAAAAGGAACTTGCCCGCACATACTTTTCTCTTCTCTCCGTTCCGTGTGGTTTTTAGGTATAAGGAGACGCACAATAATATTAAAGGGAGCGACTAGGTACATATTCAGTCAGGGATGGTGCAACATGGTCGTCGAGCAGATGGCAGGGCTCCCAAGCACGTCCCAACTTTTCCCTACAAATTAGATCCGCTTTTTGTATCTCACCTTCTTTTTCCAACTGTAAATCGCCGTCAGCTACTACAAACTTGTGTAGTACTTGCCGTATACTATATTGCTTTCTTCTTCTTCCTCGTCGTCGTCTTCTTCTTCTTCTTCCTTCACTCGCAGCTCGCTCACCTCATTTCACAAGGAGAACATGGAAAAATCGTTAATTCACTCGGGGATTTGCACATTGTCTCTTATCCGAAAGTTAATATGGTGGATTTTCGCCGTTTCCCTCGTTAATGCGGACATACCACCACCAGCACCACCGGTCCCTCGTTCCTGCCGCGCGACACCTTGCAAACATACATCTTCCCCCGCCATAGGCTGGCTGGCTGCCTGGCTCCCTTCCCTTCTTCCCTCCTCCATTTAGCGGAGCAGTCTTAACTTTGTCAATAAAATTCGAAAAACTTTCCTCATTAGAGGAGTCTAAACGGCTTTGAGATATTGGATTGGTGTTTTTATGACTTTCCCCGAAAGAATATGCTTTATTGCCTCCTCGTCCCCGTCGTCGTCGTCGTCGTCCCCCGCTTTGTAATGTAATGTTAATAGAATCAGGAGTCGGAGTGGATGTGGATGTGGCAGGGGGAATGAGAGAGGGAGAGGAAAAAAGAAACTCTGTTCTATTTGCTTTCCCTTGTAAAATATAAAAAAAGACAAACTATCTCATATACAGCTTATTATACAGGCGTTAGTTAGAGGTGGTACACGAAGATCCCCACCAAGAGACGACGGGATAATATAATATCGCGCTCATAGTCAACATCAATTTCACTGTCTAGCACTGCGACTACCCCAGAGCGAGCTGTGAAGAAGAGAAGAACATATCCACTTTTTGTCTTCCCAGGATTAAATTAATGAGCAACCTGGTTCGTTAACTGGAATCTTAAGTGCATTTCCGAACCATTCATTCACCAGTCTCCTGCTTCCCTCACCCACCTCCACCACCATTTTACAACGGAGGAGAACATATTACACGAAATTTTTTTTTCCTAAACCGGGCTCGGGCTCGAACTCGAACGTCACGAGCAAACCATATATAGCCAAGCCGGCATAACGAGAGTAAAATAAATGACAGCTGGATGCCCCAAAAAATAAAAAGTTTTGTGAAGCTTCAACGAAGAAGAAGCCCGTGCCTGCCTCCCTGTACACAACTTTAAAGAAAGCCTGAAAATTTTCACCATTTCCAAACACGCATTACACGTAGCGCAAAAAAAACAGTCAACCAGAATGGATGTTCGTTCGATGTTCGTTCGTCTCAAGAAGATATTACGGAGGAACGCTATTTCTTGGATGCCTGCTGCTGAACTACCGAATGGAGCTCTATATAGGCAGTGCAGTGGCGCGTGAGCCCAAGTACGGCAATTAATTGACATATTGTACCCAAAAGAAGGGGAATAAAATGTGGGGGGAGAGGGAAGAAGAAGAAACGATAATAACAGTACGTACCTAAAACTCCAAGGCGGTAGTTGAGCGTGATAACCATTACGTGTCCATAGCTTGCAAGGGCGGAACCATCGATCAAGTTGCCAGAACCCCATTCCCATGTTTCCCCTTGCAAAATCACAACAATTGCCAGTCCCCCAGGTGAGTTTCCGTCATGGCTTTGCGTTTCTCCACCTCCTCCGTTGTAGCGGGGCCCAGCCCCACGGCGCTCATCTGTTTAAAACAAAAAAGGACGATTTTATTTAGTTTTAGTTGTGCCAGCAAAACATTCTTATTTGACACAACCCGGCCTGGCCCCTTTTACATCTACTTCGTCTGAGAATATTACGGGGCTAATTTCTTGTGAGTTGCGGCGTTGCACTGATGGAGATTTTTTTTAAAGAACGGCAGGCCCACTGTTGCCAACTGTCGACTCACGTTACGAATTCAAGGAGGAGGTATTTATAGGTATAATGATGGATCTCAACGGATTTCAACATTTTTCTCTCCTCCTCAATGCAAAACTTATGGGCGTAGTACAAACTAATAAAAAAAAGCTATTGACAGCGATATCCAATATTATATGAGTTTGCTGCTTCTCAATCCCTTTGAATCTTCCAAGTTAAGAGGGGGGTCTCATCCGGCAGACTCTTTGACAGGAACAATCGGTCTCAGTCATGAAGAAAATTGCCATTTTTCCCATCAATGTACATAGTATAGTATATAGATCGACTAGCCTCGCCTGGTTTGAGTCTGCCTTTGGCAGGATTTTCTTTCGTGCCCGAACCAAAGAGTTGTGTCAATATACTTATATATCCCATATATATTATTATGTAACTATATACCAATAATACCGGAGATCCCTGTCCCATAAAAAATTTCTCTCTCCTTCTTTTTCATGTACTCTACCAAACTCATCATCATTGCAGCTTGCAGCGGATTATATGACAAACGGCTTTGCCCATTGTTTCTGTCACCTCGCCGGGAAACGAGCAGCGGGGACTTGGGCCGGGTCATCCATAACGAAAATGAAATGTTTTCGACATTGTTTCTACTCACTCCTCCTCGTTCGCATCCGCGCAGAATAAAAAAAAACAGAAGAAGCTCCCGACAAGATCACAAGACGGATCATTGGCCCATGATCTCATCTTGTTTAGCACTGTCCCTCCGACGTGATTGTGGTCTTTTGGGTCAACTGGGATTTTGGATTCCAATAATAACAAACACTCTTTAGATATATGTGTTTTTTTTTAGAAAAGACGAGAAAAAAAATATTGTCGGAATGTCCAACCTGTTTTTTTCTTCTTCTTCTCTCTCTCTCTCTCTCCCATTCCCATATGCTCCCCAATGAAAAAATACCGTCTGACATTGTAATATATAGAGTGAGAGAGTGTGTGTGTGTCTGTGTGTGTCTGTGTACAGAGGAAAAAATCCGCTTTCGGCACATGGTATTTTTTTAGGTACTTTCTAAATAACCAGAAAAATACACAAAAGGACCAGATGTCCAATTCCTTTAAAGGAGATGGGTTTTTCATCTTGAAAATGAAACCTATGAAGAAGAAGTGGAAGAAGAAAAAAATACCATCTCGCTTTATACAATATTTATAGGGATACCCGCTCCTACTTTTGCCACAACGTTTTTTTTCTTCGTTCTAGCTCCCTTTGCTTTGCAGATAATGTTTTTTTTCCTTGCTTGGCTTGCACAGTGTGGAGCTGTGTGTGTCTCCCTCTCCGCCGATATTGAACAGGACATTGCTTTATTGCTACTTTCCGCCATCAATGAAGACGTTTTTATTGGTTTTTAACATTTTATTCCTCTGATATCCATTACGAGCTACGTGTCACTTTCTCTCCCATAGCCCAGCCCCAGCCGCAAATAAAATGTAATATTTTAGCAGAGATTGTTGACGTCGTACTCGTCGACGACGGTGGTGGTGGTCCCAGAAGGAAAACTGCATTTCGGAAATCTGGTCGTTGACATTTGAGATGATAATGGATATTATTACACAATTATTAAGGAGGAGGGTAGTCGCCCGAGAATAATGTGTGATTTTTTGGCAGAGGATAATATAAGTTATATTGTTATATAAATTGGCCACCAAGGGCCAGAGACGTGTAGACGAGTTTATATCCACTTGGAATATCAGTTTTTTTTGACAAAGTCAATCCAATCCTATTTATTTTCCGTGAGAATTTTTCACGCATGAAATGGCACATCTTGCCATTTCCCACACCCAACAAAGCAAAAATCTGCATACCTATCTCAAAAAGGAAATATTTTCGGAACAAAAGACATTTGGGATTTTACGTTTTGTGCAACATATTTTTTCCCTCTTCTATTATCACCACATTCCAAACACAACTACTTTCACTCGCCGTAACCACCCAGGGAATCCTTATGTATTTTTTCTGACTTTGATGCATAAAAAGATTACCCATTTGCAGAAAAAAAGAAACAGTTTTTTTTATGTAACCACCATACCACTGCGGCTCCGTGTGTTTCGCAAAATGAATGAGCACAGACGAGAAACATATGCCAGTCTACGACGACGCTTCGATACAGACTTTTTTGTGTCGTTTTTGCACGCTCTGCTCTTTCGCTTTCCAAGAAATAAAAAAGAATCTTCTTCTTGCACATTTCCCATTGAGAGAGAGAGAGAGAGTAAAAGGCTCTTTGCGGAGATGAGGCTGAGGAAAAGGGAAGAGGAGTTAGTATAGTAGTGGAGTGGTGGTGGTGGTGGTGGTGGAGTCTCCCTTGTCGGGAAAACTGTGAAAGCCTGTCCTGTATGAAGATGAATTAGTTGTCGCAGTGAAGGAGACCTTCAATAAATTACAGCATGGCCGTGTTTTCTCAAGCTTATGCACCACCTTCATCCCCACCCGATACAATGTTCATTTACCATATAAACCTCCCCATCTCCTCTAGTTTTTTTTTCTTCTTCTTTTTTTCAATATGTGTGTTGGAAGCAAACTGGATGGGAGAGGAGAAACAACCATCTTCGAATGCATTATTCACGACAGGATTGACTTGGGAGTGGTGAACTGGTGAGTGAGCAGCAGCGGCGTTAGGCTAGAGCGTTGTTGCATCGGGATCGTCTTCAC
Source organism: Dicranocentrus wangi (assembly GCA_036850665.1). Lineage (NCBI taxonomy): Eukaryota > Metazoa > Arthropoda > Collembola > Entomobryomorpha > Entomobryidae > Dicranocentrus > Dicranocentrus wangi. Next base: position 25,488 of record JAANSN010000725.1, read on the forward strand.
GTGTTTTTTATATACTCGGTACGCGCCCTATATATACACGGCTGTGTGGCCTAATCCCTTTCGCCGTATGTGATTACAGGAGCGCAGGAGAGAAGAAATCAAATGGCTTCATCGAAAATCCTGTTAATGTTAAAACTGATGGAGTAAAGATCGAGAGAGGGATTTACGCATAAATCTAACCGAGAATCACGGTTCTGATTTTCAACATTTCACCAGAAACGACGAGAGAGTAAAAAAAAGCGTTATAGAGGAGATAGGAACTTAAAAAAGTTATATAATAATGCAGCCAAAACGGTGAGTTGCAGGTGGTGCTATAGTGGTGGAGGTGGTGGTGGTGGTATGGCGTGGTGCTTTATAATCTCCTGATTTTTTTTTCTTCTTCCCAGAAAACATGTTCCCTTCAACAGCTAAAACCAGGGCAGAGTGATGCGCCAGGGAAAATGACACAAAAAAAACACACACACGAGAGCACGGAGTGGTGTGCAAGTTACGGTCGCGTCGTCCTCGTCATCCTGACATATTCCTTGCCTGCCTTGTTCCTTTAAAAACATTCCCAGTTAATGACTTGCTTGTTACCTACATTAGGATGACTGTGGGGAAATGCCAGCAGATTTCACCAACAACACACTTTTTCTCGTTCTCTCTCTCTCTTGATTTCTGCTCGCTCCTCTATGCCGAGTGTGTTTGTAGAGAAAATAGTCTCTAGTCTCGGGGGTGCGGTGCGGGTGGCAAGTTTTTTTTTTAGGTTTTTGGGAGAACACCACATACGCGTTTTTAGACACGCACATGTGCTATCTATCCATCCATCCATGCATATGCAATGCAAGTAGAGTATCGCTGATGGGCCACAAGTATACAAGAGTTTAAAAAAATCAAGAAATGTCTCGAAAAAAGATTTGAACATTTGAGCAGTGTACGTACGTATATATATAAGCTGTTGCTGGGATGAAAAAAACATTGATTTCATTGATGCAATGATGATAAGACTTCAACAGGGTAAAAATAAAATGTTGGTATGTGTGCCTATCCCATCCCATATACCACCACCACCCAACAAGTACGCGCGTCTGGCGTCTACTACTACTCTCGCAGCGATTATAATGGCGAAATGGGTTCGATTCGATCAATATTCTTTGGGAAGAGGATCGCTTGCAGAGAGAAGAAGAAGAATAAAAAAAATCGCTTTAGTCTGGCATTTTTATTTTTGGCTTGCCATTGGCATCATAAGGATTCCCTGATTGCTCCATATTATAGGAAATAAAACGGTCCATTGTGTGCACTCGATGACGAGCTTTCTAAGGGGAAAGGAAAGGAGACTCATTTTCAAAACGAAACTATTCTTCCTTCTTCCACTTTTTTTATATTTTCACAGCTGTCCCTTTAATACTAAATTTTATTTTTGAGATTATCATTGACGATATCAAATGGAAAGCAAAAATTTAATTTTCCACAATTCCTCTACTACTCCCACTCCTCCTCATCTCATTCCCCCATCAACTTTAGTGAAAGGATCCTGCTGAAGAAAGCAAAAACTAGTTTTTCTCATTCATTCCAAACAATTACCAATTGTTATATCATCGTAAAGTTAAAAGAGGACATTTATTAAGTCGTTAGAGAGAAGAAAAAAAAAGTTGGACCGAGAAAAAAAAATCCTACCAACCATTTTCCCTTCCCTTCCTGCTTGCCTGCTGCCTCAATACCTGAAAGAAATTTTTTCATTCTGACATTCCGCATCTTTGTTCACGTACCAAATCCAATTTCTCTCTCTCTCTCTCTCTCTCTCTCTCCTTTGCAAAGACTAGACTATGCTCCATCCACCAACGACGGCCGTCTCATAACGGTCTGCACACAACCGGAGATACAATCCTTATGTTTTTACGGGAGGAAAAATGGTGGAGAGAGAGTGGTGGAGTCCTGCCTGCGTGTGGAGGAAGTAGAGAGCTCTTCTGAAGTGAGTACACACACAGCTCTTATTACTTCACTCTCCGTTTCCTCGTTATTTTAGAATCGTTTTCCAATATAGGATTTAATGGACGGAGGGCCAAGATTGGCACAGACATTAGGAGACAGCTGGCGGGTATCCACTTTCTTGCTTCAGTTCCCCCAGAAAATCGCCATACTTTCACTGAACAAACAGAAGCGCCTATTGAGAGGTGGGAGGGGGTGGGGGTGGAGGAGGTTGGGAGTACATATGAATTCCAAAAATTGGACACCGGCTTCCTAAACAACAAAGCCAAGGATAATAACAAAGAAGGGAAAGGAATATATAACAGCAGCAGCCCGATTCCAAAATCGGAGGGGATGCCAGCGGCATTTTCTCATAACAACTCTTGAAAACGACCATCAATTTAATCGAATTAAAAGAAAAAAAAGTGATGAAAAGAGAGGAGTCTTTTTCATTTCAAGGTGCTCGTCAGAAGACGCTAGCTGGCAGAAAACTGGACATTTTCAAGTACCTAAAAAGAGAAGGGGGGACATTACATTTGGATGATTGTGAAAGAGGGGGTAATGCGTTGAATTTCAACGAGAAGAAAAAAAACTGGTGACGACGAGAGAGGGGATAATGACGGTAGAGATTTCCCTTCTTCTGCGAGTCACCCATCCACATAAATCGGAACTTGGGGCTGGTCGGTCGGGAGAGGAGATTATGCATGCGTAAAAACCTATACACGCATGTTCTACATGCCCCTTGGAACACTAACGAGAAACGGGAGGTCTGGCCTGTGTCACTTTAACTTATATACTTTGCCCACATTTGGTTGTTGTTGATGATGATGATGATGATGATGATAATGTTCCTTCCCGGTTTATATTTACAACCCGTAGAAAAATTTGTATATATATAAGTATAGGTATATATCTAAACACATGGCACACACCCACTTTGACTTCAACAGCGAGTAGGTTTTCCCCTTTCCTCCACAAAAAACCCCACAGTATTTTAAGATTTAATGTATTTTTTCTTTACAAGAACATGGATAAGTGGTATGGATGGATGTGATTTGAGTTGTGGATCGGAGATAAGGAGTGCTTGAGAATTTTTTTCAGTTTGACCAATTTGACTACACACGACGAGGGGCTAAGGCTAAGGTGGTGGTGGTGGTGGTGGTGACGGTGTATATATATGATATTATTGCACCATTTCATTCGACATTTCGGGGAGACCACCCAACTAGAAAATATGTGGATGGGTAAACGGATCTAGCAGAGAGAGAGAGCAGAGAGATGGAATCCGGCTTTCTCTTTTTTATATTATTATTACATCCACGTACGGTTCTAAACTACAGGATTATCCCAAGTGGAGCAAGAGCCCTTGGAACCAATAAAAGCAGCTCTAGTTTCTGGGACAGGAAATAGAGGAAGCAAGTGCGCCTCAGGGAAAATCATCGTCGTGAACGATAATACATTATATCGAGAAAAATATATTATAGCAAAATGTTATTCATCATTCAGAATGATACAGTGGATGACACAACTCAACGTAATACACTCAACCTCGGAGCGAGAGAGAGAGGAAGAGAGAGAGAGAGAAAAAAAAATGGCGAGAAAAAAAAAGATTACACTTGGCTGTGCAGCTTAGAGCAGAGCAGCAGCCCCAGTGTCGATTTTTTAACAGTGCACTGAATATTATATTATATTTTCTGGGTGGAAAAAAAGTTGGAGGACAGGATGATGGCATGGCATGGCATTGTGAGAAAAAGGTCTATGGAGGAGTAAAATGGAATAGTATTATATTATGCCAACCCGAAAAGTGTTATATATACAGAGTGGTAATGTGCCATTTTCTCGATTGTAGAGTACACTGCCGATTCGAGGAAATAAATATGCTCCTTTTATTCTCTCTCTCTCTCCCTCTTTCCATTTTCTATTTCGTGCATACATTTAAAGCAAGACCCCGGCCGTTTTCTCTCCTTCTTTTTTACGACAACCAAAAGTGAGCGGAAATGGCAATATATTATGAAAACAGGAGACGGTAACTGCATCAAATGCAGGGAATAAGGGTACTTCCAGTTCTACCAAGAATACACCCACTTTCCACAAAAATGCTCTCTCTCTCTCTGTGTGTGTGTGGAGCGACCGTTCTAGAACATTTTTCAGAGAGCAGCAGCAACAACGGAACTTGTATATAGATCGCGCGTGGTGGTGGGTCTAACGGTGAATTTAAAAAAGAGTAAAAAAGAAAAAAAAAGACACACCACCAAAAAGTTTATACAAGATGCATGTCTGTGATGCATGTCTACAATCAGTTTTTCACCCAGTTGTTCCCCTCCTTCCTCGACATGGAATGATATGGAAAATGGAAGCGACACATGTGTGGTTTCACTTTCTCATCCTGGCTGAGTGAGAGTGAGATGCAGATGGACGGAGGATTTCTGAGATAAGAGGAGAGAGTGAGTGAGGAGAGTATAAAAAGGGGGGTTGAGTAAATCTGTGTCTTTTTTTTCTTCTTCTTCTTCTTCTCCTCTCTAGACTTTCATCCACTTTGTTTATAAAACATTGAAACGGAGGAGCTGCTTGCTTTGCTGGTGGTGGTGGTGGTGGACGGGTGTGCGTTTAGGAAAAAAGCATTTAATTTTTTATAGAGAACAACTTTTTGGTGTTGTTGTCGTGCGGTTAGAGAGAGAGAGAGAGAGAGAGAAGGGGAAAGTGGGGGAGAAAGAAAAAGGGAAAGTGTATAATAGACGTAGAGTTTTTGAGGATTGGCTGGTGAAAAGCTCGGCTAGCTCGTCGAGGCTGTCCATCTCTATCTGTTTGCCATTTCCTGTGATATCCACATCCACAGCGGAGGAAGGGGAAACACAAAGGCGAAATATGTGCGGGCTGTGCTATGCTGCTGCTGCTCCGATGTGTGTGTGGAACTATATAGTGGAAGTGGAACAAGAAGAATTTCTTCTTTTTTTATTCTTTTCCCGTTTGTTCCACTTGCCCGCTCGGTGGTGGCTTAGCAGCACGATGTGTGTGTGGAACTATATAGTGGAAGTGGAACAAGAAGAATTTCTTCTTTTTTTATTCTTTTTCCGTTTGTTCCACTTGCCCGCTCGGTGGTGGCTTAGCAGCCTGGCATAGATGTGCAGTAGGACATATATATAGGGACCTAGGTACTATAGGGTCCTCTGCTCGTTCCGTAGTGATGAAGTGAACAGAGTAAATCAGACATTTTTTCTCTCCAGTTTCCAGTTCCCAGCTTAAACTCCGCTCCCAGTCTCCTCTGACTAGCTCTAGTGAGCCAAAGTCAGGTATATAATGCATATAAAATTAGGGGCAGATGAATGCCCTATGGCTGTGCGGAGTCTGAAAGTAAATAATCACTGTGGTCGACGACGACGAGACTGGGGCTGGATATATGTGTTGGAGTTGGTTGGATACATGTTGGACAAATGTTTAATGTTTGTAGGTACACACAGGGCTTCAAACGGACTGTAAAAATACACGGGAGTAATATAGGTAGTGCATAATAAAACAGTGTGAAAATCATCCCGAGTTTATTTACTAATTCACCCGCTTACTACTACTACTACCCGCTTTTTCCCTTCCTCAATATTTCAATGCTGGGAAATAACTGGGCTGGACGACTGCGAAAGAAGAATTTTGGGAAAGCTAAACTAAAAAGGTATTATAATAATAATATTCTCGGCTTTAATTGCATTTGCCCTGGAAAATCGGGCAAGTTGGCTAACCCTCTCCGAGTTGGACCATTTTCGAGGAAATTAATACCCTTTTATACGATCCAGCGTGCACAATAGCACAAGATGAATAGGTTCCGCCGCCGCCGCCGCCGTCTGTAAAGTCAGAGAAATGCATGTACATTTTCTGGTGGTGGTAAGCTATAAGCTCACGCAGATGAGATTCCACTTCTCTGGACGAGAATTTCCTCTTGTGTAAATTTGGTTTGGATGCGCATTTAATCTATTGAATGCCCTTTGACACTGACATATTACCGTGCATTCATACAAGCGTCGAATAATATTTTGGGAGTGTAAGCGAGCTTTTATATACATGGAATCAGTAGGTACAGGCTTGAGTTTGGGAAAAAGCCACATTCTGCAAGTGTACTTTTCCATCAATAAAAGGGAGCATTCTTGGGATGATGATGATGATGATGATAAGTTGGTGAACAAGTAATTCAACTGTGCGGGAATAACTTACTGGGCAGAATTGAATTTGCGGTTTTGTCCTATTTCGCATTTCTATTGCACCGTCGTCATATAATGATATATTACAGAATGTTGCTAAATAAACAGGATCTACAAGAGTCCACACGCCAGTGGAACCTGACATTTGACACGTACAGGAATTTTACGTTTTTTAATTGATTACTACTGATTTCCGAATCATTTTCTCACGCCGCTATTATTCAGAGAAGAATTCGCCAATTCGTTGTAGCACTCGGCAATATAAATTTTTATGCGTTTCATCATCGAGCGCCATGATATTATTGTGTTTGTGACAAACTCGGCGTTCCAGCGGTGACACACAACACAAGACGACAGTTTTAGCACATCGGGCTTCAGGAAATAACCATTAATGTTCAGGATCTCTAGCCCCTGAGAGTGAGAGTGAAGGTAGTCGCAGTTAGCCACTAACTACAATTTTTGTGATTGTGAATTTAGTTAGCGCTAAGTATCGAACTAGTAAACTACCTGTGGAAACAAATAGTATTTTCGCTTAGGGAGCAGAATCCTTTCCCATTGTTGGCAACTTTTGGCACACGTGACGAGATCTGCATTTGGTAGATACTTGAAAATAGCTTTCCACAACAACTAGAAGAGCAACAACAATGTGACCTCGAATATTAAGACATGGCGAATGCAAATTAGTACGCATTTACATATCCAGGTCTAGACTTACTTCGCGGGGAAAAACATCCAGGGCGAAAAGTTCTCCTTTCTCAACTGGACCCTCCATTCGGCGTGGTGAAAGTGTTGAGTTTTAAATTGATAATTTAACTAGGACTTGCATGCACCATGCCCCAATAATTTTATAGATGCACCTTGCGAAGTTTGCAATCAAATTCGACAGCCTACATATCTTCACCCGCATTTATTTTTTATTCGTGGCGTGGCCTCCATATTTTAATAGGTCAAACTATAATTATAATTTTTTAACCACATTTAGCGACTGTTCCATAGTAAACAAAAGTGGTTATGAGCCGCATCGGCATCCCTGTTTTTGACTTGTCCTTTGTAACCTTTGTGACGACCATCAGGGCAAAAGCAGGTGAGCCTCATTCCGGCTGCCAAAACTTTTTTTTTTGTACAACAACTTCCAACCTCCGCAGCAGCAACCCCACGTACTGCATATTGTTCAACGAAACCCTTGTGTCCAATTACCACCAATGAAACCACACCAGCACCAGCACCACCGCCATGCAGTGCCCCATGATCTAATAATCTCCACATCCCAAGCCCATCCCATGCTCACAAAAGTAATTCGAATCATGACTACTGGATCCTTTCAGAGCTCGACCATGGAATGTCACAGTTCCCCGACGGGGACGCCGGGATGTATAGGATTTTCCCCCTTTTTTCCATTTATTGTCAGCAGTTACCACATTTACTAGGGTATTGAGTATCTATCTATCTACATGTAATAAAATAAAAGAGATACTTGATTCCCTTTATTCGACACATTCGTCGGGGGTAGCAGATGTGCGAGAATCAAATAAATGACCATGCATTATTGGCCAAGTCTTTAAAAATCCGGAGAAAAAAAGAACTTGTGTCCATGTGTTCCCTGTCTTTTACCCATTTTTTTGTCCTTTTAGATGAGGTACGAGATAGGAATGTCGTCGTCCTGTTTCAACTTTCCTTTCTCCCCTCGTTTTGTCACTGGCTGGCTATGGAGACTGGAGACAAGAGACGCGAGAGTGAAGGATCGGCGGATCCTCTGTTTACATACATATACACACGCTTATATACTTTATCCACTTTATATACAACTTTTCCACAGGCATATATGGCATCATGGCACTCCGACAAAAGAGACACTTTTTTTGGGAAGAATGCACGCATGTTCTTTATTGTATTCATGCAAAAAGTTTGGCTTGGAGAACTGCTGAGCTTTCTAGGTTGATGCATCATCATCACCATCACCACCACCACCACGCCACTATACTAGCACCAACCACCACCACCACCACCACCACCGTCGAGCTGGTGTGTGATCCCCTAGTGCAAACACAATTTGCTTTTTTTCCCCTCCGACTACTTTCCAGGGTGTGTGCAGCTGCTGGAGCAGTCGGATAGGCTTATCCCGTTTGGTTTGGAAAGTAGCCCTTAACCCCATTTTCATGAGCCGTTGGATCCCGTCTAGTTAATGTAATGGTGATCGTTGTGGCTAGCCATTAATTTAAATTGGAATGTTTCCCTTTGGCGAGCCTACACCGCTCAATTGAATTGTTCCCTGGTTCGTCTTTTGCATAGTTGCAGTGTCAGGAGGGGACCGCCGCCGCGGCAGCAGTTCGGTACGGTGCCGTGGTGGTGGTGGTGGTGGTGGTGGAGTGGAGAGATGGAGTAAACAACCCAGCCAAATCGACCATCTTTGTGTAACAATGCAATTACCTCTATATGGGTATGGATGGGGGGAGAGAGAAATATATATATCGCGGGGCGAAAAAAGGGACAGACATGCCATGATTTCCACTTGAAGGAAAGTCTTACACAGGAAAAAATAGGAGGCGAGTTTGGAAACACGGACATGACATGTCAGTTGTGATCCTCAAGTAAGCTGCTTATTTGCTCAAAAAGGGATTTTTCTCAGAAAAGTGGACGACGACGAAGACGGTAAACAAGGTTAAAGGTGCTTATGCGGATGGGCGAAAGTATATATATAAATATATACGCCATAATTTTTTACAAAAAACTTTTGTTATACCCAAGGGGGTTGAGGTTTAGTTTAGTAGTCTCCTGAATGAAAGTGGCGGTGGATTGATGTTATTTAAAATAAATCAAAATAGAGTTTACACACGTGTCCTCTGTTCTTGTAATAATTTGCACTTTTGGAGCAGGAGCAACTCGAGCCGTGTAGAAAAATATTTTTGTACAAGGTATGTACCCACACTACCACACCATTACCACCACCACTTCCACCGTCATCGTCGTTCTCGTCATCAGTCAGAGAACGTGTGTGGGCAAACTTCCATTAGGGGAAAGCGACCGACCCCGAGAGGAGGCTATATAATATACCCCGTGCAATAATAAACCGATGAAAGGCGGAGAAAATATAATGGGAAAAGAAATGAGCGGGGTCTCCGCTAAAAATAGACAATTTACTCTGGCGCAAGCAAGACGGAGAGAGAGAGAGAACACACCTCCCCATTCTATTTGGTTTTCTGCAGGGTGTCGTTTCCTCAAAATTAATACGGTGGCTGCTGTTGATATGTAATGAAAGTGTGCGGTGGGGTCCGGGTGGTGGGTGGATGGGTGGGTAGGTGGATAGGTCGAGAGAGAGAGAGGATTCATTTTCTTCTTGCCCGCAATTTCTCCAATATCCCCATTTCCCCTAATTCCTTGCACGGTTTTCTCATTCCGGTTTAGTGGTTTTTTTCTTCTCTTCTTCTCGGCAGATTAAACGCAAAGGGCCCAGAGGAGCCTTGGCAGCAGGGTAAGACTGAGTAAGTGGAATGCGTTATATAGCAGCATTATTAGCTTCTTCTCTCACAACAGTTTCGCCCTCCACGTCGCATATCGCATGAAACTACACGAGAAAAAGTTTTTTCTTTTTTGAGGGAAGTGCCTCGCGGAAAAGGAAATAAACAAGTGGTAAATCCACCGAAAAAAGCAATGAAATACACTAATGATGTCACTGATACTGATGCTGCTGCCATGCCACACATTCATCCCATTTGGCTTCCCCCACCTCAGCCGCCAGAGGATGTGTGCATTGTTAAAACATCCGCCAGATCATCCATATTACTCACAAAGTAGCGCACACCTATATAATTCGGTCGGTTCGGTTTTCTTCTTGGAATGGACTAGATTATCTGTGCGGGTGGGCGGGTGGCATAAAGGAGAGGTGGTGGTGATGGTGGTTGCTCAAGATGTTTTTTCTCTTCTTTCTTTGTCTGGAAGCAGGGCCATTAGGGCAACATGTTTTTCCACTATGTAATGCGCCAATCAAGCCAAAATCATCTTGGAGGGATGCAACACTTAATACTTATAACATGGCAAATTAGGATAAAAGCTTTTCGAACTTTATCACAAAAATGGGGATGATCCCTTCAGTTAAACAGCACATTTATTATTTCTAGGAAATTGAGAGAAAAGGATAGAGAGAAACACGTGGAAGCGGGGTGGTGGTTTCAAGGGATTTTTGAACTACAAAATTACCAAGCGTCAATATAATGACGTGTGTGTGCACAAAATTCCCATGTACATGTAATGAACTTTTAATCAAATTCCCGTGACCACCTCAAAAAAAAGCAGAGCGGATGACAAATGTTTATATGTATATTTTATTCAACCAAAACCAAAATTAAAGGATTTATTATGCCATGATGATTGCAAACCTGCTGACGCATAAATGGCAACAACAACATCATCCAAAATATATATATATCATTATATCATATATCATTCCCATTCGCAAACTCGAAATATAAATGGTCGAATTGAATGCCGAATTATTTCGCCCAACAAAAGGCTCCATTCCCCCTCCCCAGACTCCCCACATTATGTTTTTGACAGGAGCGGAAAGAGGATGCGGGATGTTGTATTGCCTAATTAAACAATGCGGCAGAGTCGTCGGAACAGGGCCATTTATTTTGGTGCAGACTGCAGCAGCAGCAGCAGTAGCAGTTCGTTCACTATATAGTTGTGATGATGATGTTGTGTGGTGGTGGTGGAGGTTTTTTGTAATGCTTCACCAAATTTTTCCCCTGCATAATATACAATTACACTACCTATCCAAATCCTATCCCAATTCCCAATGATTGTAATGAGATGGTCGCAGGAAGGATTACATGATGATAATAATATGTAAATGGGAAAAAGCTTTTGGACAAAACAAAATGGCAACAGACTATAGAGATAGGATTTCCACCAGATTCTGGCTGGCTCATCACCACAGAGTCTTTTTTATTTCGTCTTCTTGAAGTACCCTTCAGCTTTTTATTTTGTTGCAAAGCATGTGTGCTCAGCTCCTCTCCTCTCAGCGAGTGGACAGGATGTAATTGAGTGAGCTTTTTACATTCCTTTTTTTANGATGTAATTGAGTGAGCTTTTTACATTCCTTTTTTTATTCTGAGAAGAGAACTTGTTTCTCTCTCGTTTCCTTTTTTACCTGAACGCTCGTCTCACACTCTTCAGCCAAAACTCGAGCTACTTAATTCGGAAGCAAAAGGGATTCCCGGGATGGTGAAGAGAGAAGAGAGAGGAGAGAGGTGAAGAGTAAAATGTGCAAGTGAGCAGGTATCCATCAGAATACTGATTTCCACTGCTCATCCCATCCCACCATTCTCCATCCGAAAGCATTAAACCCGCTAAAACCCAGCTAGAACAATGTATAATAATAATAGTAGTGAAAAAAGAATGTACAGAGAAAACAAGGATTTTCTCTCAGCCAGCTCTCCGACCCCCCCCCACCCCCCTCCACCTTCAAACTAACTCTTCCACTTTTGAGAAACAAACTCTTGACATGCTCGCCACGTAGTCGGTATGTAAACTGGGAAATGGTCTTTTTCCAAAGAATCCAAAAACTATCTGTCTGATACACTCACCCAATTGTCTTCTGGTTTCGCCTGGAACACAATTCTAATGTAACTTTGTGCAGTTCGTTCGTTCGTTCCTTCTTCGCTCCTTTCATTCGTTTCAGTCTCTCTCACTCACGTATAGCCAATCTTTATAGGCAAGGCACGGTTTTGCTTCTTCTTCCCGAGCCCCAGTTTTCCATCCAGACGGCACGACTACTACTGCCAAAATAATGTGGAGAGAAGGAGAAGGGCAGACAGACATAAGATTGGGCCAAGAGGATCGGAGGATGGATGGATGGATGGATGTTTGTAATTGTGAAGAAGTGAATTAGAGCAAGAGTAGTAGGAGTGTATAGTGTGGCAACTGTGTGTGTACTACCTTGTCTTTGTCGACTCGATTTTCTTTTTTCTCTTGAACAGCAGACTCAGACGAGTAAGAAGGAGAAGGAGTTGTGCCCACATCTCTTTCCCTTTTATGGCGTTCCTTAGTGTTTCCCTAGACTGTCATTTTCCCATTTCAACACACGTTAAGAGCTGATGTTTCTCCTAACTCACTTGTCCTTCTGCCTCTTCTCTCTCACTCTGTTTGCCACTGGCGGTGGAGGAGGCGAGTGGTGGTGGTGGTGGTGGCTGGCGGTGGATATATACGTATATACGAACGAACTGCTGTGCTCCTCTCGAAAATCTTCACTTACTTACACCATTCCAGCCAGTAATATCCAGTAATAACTAAGTAGATGGCTACCGCTAATGCATATCTCGATGGAGAAAGTGTGAATGTTCAAGTGTGTCTCCGTCTCCTCGAATCCCAATAACATCCCTATACCTTGGCCCACACGCCATAATAATACGAAGCCAGGAGACGGGTTTTTTATAGCGATTTTGTGTGTCTATTCTATATACTCCATTGCCCATTACGGGAACAATATGCTGAGAGAGAAAAGGAGAAGAAGCCTTCAAGCCAGAAGAAGAAGAAAAAAAACTTTTTTCTCAATGTTATTTTCTTCTTCTCCGATGAGAAGAAAAAACACTTTTGCAGAGTGCCACCGATACAGATTGGCTACTCACAAGAAGAAGAAGTCAGTGAAGAAAAGCTTTTTTCTCTTGAGTGGATGGCTTTTTCCCTGATAGATATTTTTAGATTGGACTAATATTATTATGCATTATCTTATCAGTTGGATACCATCGAGAGGTAGAGGGTCTCGCAATAATCTGGAAAATGGGCTGAGAATATAAGGCGGTGGTAGTACGTGGGTAGCTACAGTAGCTATATAGAGTGTATGTCTATAGGAGGCGATTTGATGCTTTAATAGTTTTGCCAATTTCATTGTCTTTTTTTTTGTCAACTTGTTAACGGGATAGTTTCCCCTAAATTACACACCTTCTTTCCCCCATTTCAGAGGGGGAAAATGGGAAAACTCAAGTGGGCAGCAACGGGAGTGTAGAGTATGTAGGGTGACTCCCAACGTAAATCTAATTTTATGAGATAATTCTCTCTCTCAAGTAGTGCTGCTGCTAGCGCTATAATACAATCCTCTCTGGACGCCAAATAATGTTGAAATGGGAAGAAATAAGGGAAGTTACACAAGTGCTTCTTTTTGTGCTCTCCTCCCCCTGCCCCCACCAACCACCCAACACTGATAATGCTCATTTCCCGGTAAAAAGACGTAAATTGGCCAAGAGTAATAATAGCTCATGTTATTTTTAGGATCTATTGACGTACAAATGTATCTCCAAGGAAAGAGGAAGCCAACATGAGTCCCGCCAGAATGACTTGCTCCGAGGGAGAGAGCAGAAAACACAATGCAAAATGGGAATAACGAACGACGGAGCGTGGGGGGAAATTAAAGATGAAAAGTCGACAGAGAAGCGAACACACGTTCGCCCGCATAAAAAGACGCCAGTATAAAGGAAGAAAAAAAGAATATAATATATATGCTTTCCCTATTTCAAAAATTAGATATATATTTTTTTCCCCATTTCTTTTAACCAAGACTTATTCTTTGTCATAGATTTATATATATTTTTTGTTCTCTACAAAATCCCCATTTTACGACTCCAGATTAGACAAACAAGTTTCCTCTTTTTGTGGATCTGGCTCATAAAAATAAGTTTCCAGTGAAGAAAAAAATAAAATATATAAAAAATCATCCGCTTTTTTTCCTTTCACTTTTACTCTGCCCCACTTTGTCTTGTTCGCCTTGCATCCCAGCGGGGTGACAGGAACAACGACAAGATTTTCGGCTGTTAAAAAGCACATTCGACATTTTTGCAAAGAGCAAAAACGCAATTTTCTCTGATGCAAACACATACTCACTCACACACACACACACACGCAGAGAGAGAGAGAGAGGGAGAGCAGGTTCTTATCCAGACTGAACCCCGTCCCGTCCCACTTTGGATTTTGTCGTCACCGAGAGTGGAGTTACATTTGTGTTGACATTGACATTTCAAATCATATTTAAAAAGATTGAAATCCTCCTCCAAAAGGAGTAGCAGCAGCAGTACTACGTACGTCACGGGTGGTGGGGAGCTCTCTCACACGACGACGACGACGACGATGTCACTTTCACCAAATATAAAAGGCCCCTTTTTAGCGTAGGCGAAGGGCTGAATGGGCTTTCTCCTGCATTCAATGTAACACACAGCCGGTTACTACATACCTACATATAAAACCATTGCTCCAAAATCAAATAAAGTTTTCAGGCGAGAAGATTCCAAAAGTAAACAACGGTTCAGTGCACAACAGCCCCATTCAACTGTCGGGGAAAGGAAAATGAATGAGAGTGGTGTATGTTATGTGTTATTTGTGTGTATACCAAGGACCCATAAAGTTTTTTGGCCCTAAGTTCCCTACATATAGTTTCTTTTTCTTTTCCTTTAGCCCCGCCATCAATAATAGAAAGTATGTATAGGATATTAACTCTTGAGACAACTTGGTTTTTCACAGTTTTTGTGACTATCTTAATCTGTATAAATGTCCTTGTCGCTTTCTGCCCGTGTCCAATATTTTTTCCACTAGTCTCGCCAGCTGTGAAGAATGGAAGTGGATGTGGAGGGAGGGAGGGATATTAGGGAGTGATACATTTTACTCCAGAAAGGGATACGCACGTGCCGTGTGTCTGTCTACGAAACGGCAACAATTTTTAATCAATGATCAAATTACACACAAGTGCAAGTGGAACGGGAATTGGAAGGTTTGTTGGAGGCCTATTAATTCAACTCGTCGTCGTACATCATATAAGTATATAACGGGATACTTTTGAATTGGAAACATTTCCAGCACTTCAACCGATTATACTTACTTTCACGATGATCAAGTATTAATTATTTTCAAGCGCCTGAATCGAGCAGTCGTGCTGGCGTATATTACAAAAAAGTGTATATAGTAGACAGTAGACTAACTGAAAATTTCCCTTTTTCAGAACTTTATATACGCAACCAACTTTTTCTCCCAAAAAATAGTTTTCAGCTCTGGAGCCGCTAATACCCTGGAATGAAATTCATTGGTGCAACCGATCAGGAAATGATAATTATGCTCGAGATCCCCTTCTCTCTCTCTCTCCCTCTCTCTCTCGAAAAGTAAAAGTAGAAAAGTCTAAAGAATGGAATGCGTGCGTATTGAAAGAAGAAAACTTTTAGAATCCACGTGGCTGTGGGAGGAGGAGAAGGTCTCCTCTCCGATCCTCTCTTCTCCCATCACTAAAATCTTCATTTACTTAAGTAATTATCAATTCCATTTCCTTTCCTCCATATATATCCACACACACACACACACACACGCCATGGGTCCCTGCTCTCCGTCTCCATCGTCGTTGCCGACTTTATCACAATATAATGATGACAAGAGCAGTAAGGAAGTTCGTAAATCATGATGCTATAGTTCACAATACACACTACGGGGGGATCACAATGCAGTGCCGATCTCCGTTGCCCGTGTCGTGTCATCATTCATCTACAAGTTTAAAGGTTCTTCTCTCTCTCACGATCAGAGAGAGAGAGAGAGAGAGCAAACAACTTGACTTGGCTTTCCCTCTTGCTCTTGGGAGATCCATATATTCTTCTTCTTCTTCTTCCATTGAGTTTTCGAGAGGGCTCTTCACATTTTCTCCTCAACCTAATTAAAGTCTTTCAGTTCCGTGCATGTGTGATCCCTATCAAGTTCCCTTTTGTTGGAGAGAAGGCGATAGACTCGGCTCGGCTGCTGCTGCTCCAGAAAAGAGCCAGAGAGAGAGAGACCCGCTCAAATTTCCAGCTAGGAACATGGAACACGCCCGACCCCGACACATCTTTTCTCATTTATTCCGTGAAATTTGCATACCAGCAAGCAAGCAGGCAAAGCAACCATCCAGCTTTCAGCTTTTTTTCCGGTTGCCCCTCTACTCTCTCTACTCTACCCACTTGTGAATCAAGTCATAATAACCTTTCAATTCTTTGAAATATCCTTTCCTCCCACCCGCCCGACACCCGTCGTCCAATATACCTCCACACTTATAAACTTATTCTCTCTCTCCCGTTTTTCTTCTTATCTTCCTCTCAGTCATCCCATCCCATTGTATTGACTTGTTGGCCTTCCTCTTTTCCGCCTCTCCCAAAAAAAAGAGAAGAATAAAAAAAATTTCCAATGTGCCAGGTTGGATGATATACGACACTATTTAATCCAACCAACCTCATCTGCATTTTCCCAATAACAGCTCCAACACGGATTCCTTCCCCGTGCGAACATACCATCCCGACACTACACGTTTTTCTGAGAAGACGAAGAAGAAGAAGAAGAGAAGAAAAAAATGTTTTAAAAAATTCCACAAAACTCTCACTCTCTTTCTCTCCTTTACCGTTAAGTTTGTCTACGAAAGGGAAAGCCGATCAAGAGGGAAGACGATCTCATATTTTTTCACCGATGGCCGTAATAACAAAAAGTAAGCTTCGCTATATATAATATACTAAAAAAAAGAAGAAGAGAAGAAAAAAAAACCCACAAAATATTTTTTTCCTCCCTGAAAAGCCCCTTTTCCATTCCCTTCTCTTTCTCTCTCTCACACAAACTGTCTTAGAAAAACTATCCGGACTAGCAAAAAACCGAAGTCTCTTATCAGAAAGTGTGCGGCTGGTGTATTTTTGGGCCAATAATTTATTTATTTTCTAAACCATCATGTTGTCTGGCAGTGTGAGTACATGTGAGATGAGAAAAATAAGCCATTATGTGTGCACACAACAACAAAAAAAAGAAGAGAAAGGAAAAAAAAGATGCATACATGCACCAAAAAATATAATTCACTATAATGCACCTCCACCAACTACCAAACCACCCGCCACCCACCTTATTTATAAACCCTTTTCCAGAGCTCCGTCTTCTTGCATGTTAAGACCGCATTCAGCAACTGAAGAGCCCCAAATATATTGGCATGTCGGGTGAGCCCTATCTTGTCCCATATATTCTGGAGGAACAAGGAAGAAAGGAACGAACATCACCACAAACTTTTTTTCTCCGAGTTTCAATAAGTTGTAACATTCTTGGGAAGATAATAAGAGACAAAAGGTTTAAATTGAGACCTTATTCGTTTTATGTTCTATCAAACAAAAAAAAGTGAATTGAAAAAATAGTTGTTGGGAGGAAGAAGTTAAGGGTCTGGCTGGGGAGGAAACTAGTTTTGGAGGTTATGTGGTTATTCCATAGCACTGAAATGGACCTTTTATCTATGACTCGAATTTGGATAAGGTTTGAAAAGTTTTTGTCGCACGGCGTTATGATTGCACTACTCTGCTCCGTGCTCCACTTCAAAATATTCAAGTTGCACCATTGATTGAGTTGTTGATAAAGTAAAATAAAAAATATGGAGCCACCTGCTTTCCTCCCTCCCCTACCTTGCTCCCTCCCCACCCAAGGTAGGAATTTTCAAACGGAGGCAATTTAAATAATGGAAAATGGGACAAGTTGCAAGCCCATATATGCATAAAAGAGTAGAGTAGAGATTTTTATGAACAGGGTGTTTACTCTCCTCCTCCGAAGGCGAAACTCGAGATTTTTTTTTTCATTTTTTAATATAATATTGTGGCATGCTCACTCAAGAGGAGAAGGAGACACACACAGATTCTTCATGCATAATAATTCATCGATTGGATAGGCTACTCAAAATAAAAAAGAGAGAAGAAAAAAGTTATATCAAGTTGGACCTCGCTACACATTCTCTCTCGCCAGAGCACAGAGTACAATATTCACTCAATATTCCCAACTTATTTTTTTTTGTAGAGTTTGGATTCTGTGAGACGCGAAGGAGCAAATCCTTCGCAGAATGGGAATGTGGGAAAGCAATATATTGATTATGTACATAAGAGAAAGAGTTTTTTGCTTGCACAAGACTTGTTCCGGTGACATGCTTACGGGATATTATATGTATACAAGAATATAAGAAAAGGAGGATTCTGTCTTCTTTTTTTGGGTGGAAAACAGGAAATTCCCAGAAAACTGCTCCCCTATCTCCCCTGCCGTATATAGTATAAATGCTCCCATCAGAAAGCACGAGTTGAGGATAAATTGACAATAATATGAGTGGAGCAGTGAAAGCAATCCCAACCCAACCCAGCGCAAAATACCTAGAAGAAGAAAAAGCCCATTGTTGGAAAGATTATAGGTGGATTTAAAAGACACTTTACAACAAGGGACGCCATTTTAATTTTTTTCAAGAATCCAGGCCAGGCCAGAAGAGTGTCATCCACTTCGGGCGAAAAACTGAGAGGACCATATATTACTTCAGACTATCATTAGCAAAAAAAGGAGGGGGAGAAAACGGGGAAAAGTTTGGCATCAGCATTCCGCTCCAGTGCAGACACATACTTCCATATCTTCCCTCCGGCACTCATTCAACCGAGGAGGGACAAGCACCATTGTTTTTACGTCTGGTGTGCTGGATGGAGGAAGCTTGGTTGACGCCATGTAAATACATCCACCACCACCACCCAAATAAAAGTCCATGTATCCCTTGAAAACTCAAAACAGTTGGTTTACCTCAATTTTTGTGTCCCATTTTAAAGTGGATCCCACAAAACCTCCATAATAATACTATGCATATGCATCCCACCGAAAATATCTCTTTTTCAAGCATAACTACACCCAAAAATTTTGTGGGATCCATTTTTTGCGCGACAACAAGATGGGATGGATGGAGCATAATATGAAGGTAGGGGAAAAGGGAGGCAGGTAGGTAGGAAGGGGAAAAAACGAAGCGATTTTACTCGCTCCACTGATCCCATTCGAAAAATTCTGTTTAGCCTGACAAAACTGCTAGTTTGGCTAAACCTGCTCGTTTTCCTCCTCACTAAATTGGCCCAAAATAAACTCTTTTATTCTCCCGTGATGCCTCACAATTTGTGCAATATCAATCCACCTCCACCATCTCCACCACCACCACACCGTTATATTTTCCTAATTTCTTGGAAACTTTCTTCCCGTATCCTCCACAAACTTCTATACATGCTGCTATATGCAGCTATCTAAGATATCCTCCTCACTCCACTCCATGCTCTGACCCCGGCACACACGCTAGTTAATAAAAAAAACGCGGAGGTAAGAACACAAAAGAAAAGACAGAGAGAGAGAGGCTGGGAAGAAGAAGAGGTCTTTATTTGACCTGTAAATTACTACAAGTTACGATAATTTACGTTCTCTGGATAGCACGCTCGAGCAACATCCATTTGCCTCCTTGAAACATCGCCTTGCTTGCTGACTTGCTACATGGGAGGAAGGTGGATGGTGGGGGGGACGAGAGAGAAGAAAAAAAGGGAAAAAACTACAATGGGAATTACGAGGCCCGTTATGGGAAAGAGGTGGGGAACAGCTGGAACAACTTTTTACTCTGGGAAAAGATATGAGGAGCCTTTTTTTCGGCTGAGAACATAATTTCATAAGAAGGAGTAGAGAAGTAAAAGTAAAAGTGGAAGAAGTAGTGGTGCACTTCGAAAAACACTCCACTTTTCCCTCCTTGTCATGCTCTATTTCATGAGGAATCGGAGGATATATTATGTTACTAAACGGGATCTATGTAAACATACGGGCGCCGCGCGTACTTGGAAGTCGTCGTCGGTCGACTATATATACATACCTATGAAACTAACTACTGCACAAATTCATTTTATCCCCCAAAAAACTTCTTTTTCTGTAGCTACTACAAAAATCTACATTTTCTGGAAATATAAGGATTGAGGAAGGAAGGTGGTTGCTGCTCACAAGAGTTTTTTTCTTGGAGATATAATATGTTGTATAACTATATATTTTTTTGCGTATTGCACAGATGGGATTAGACCTCTTCCGGTGTTTTTATAAATGATTAGTTCCACTTCCACCTCATCCTCATCCTCTACTAGTTCACATTATTATCCTTTTATGAGTTTTGAGTGAAGAGAGATGCTTGCAGCATTAAATATTCCTGAGAGTTTTACAACTACTTATGCCGCTAGTGGGCCAGGGCTGGGAAAAGTCGGAGAGTGAGTGAGTGAGAGAGAGAGAGAGTTTTCGTGAAAAATTTCCCTGCCAGCTTTCAGCATTTTGAGAGAGAGAGAGGCTAAATGACAGGAAGGAACGTTGCAAACGGAATCTGGATTACTACGTTACGTTACGTTACACTATATAGCCCAACCAATCCCAATTTACGACCTCCCAGTCTCTCTCCCTCCGACGACCGAGACACACTCTGTACAAAAGTGAAAAACTGAGAAATGGACGTTTTACAATGGATTATACTTAGAAAATGTCATCATCACATGGTGAGCTGCACCTGTTACCTTACTAAAAAAGAGAATCCGGATATATATGTGTATAGAGAGAGAATCAAATATGTATCCAGCCAGGCAGGCCTATTTATGCATGCATAAAATCTCCATATATGCACACAGAGCAAGCTAGCAGAAACAGGGGATACAGGATAGACAGAGGTTATGTGACTGCCATGCTGGTGTGCACAAAGTTGAGCGTGTTTGCCATTAAATTGAAATCATTGTTTATCGATACGCCCTAAATTGGATCTTTCGTAACCAGATTGGATACCTCTGCTCGCGCGGATGGCCACTTTACATAAAAGCACTTTCCCCGTACGTACTAAAACGCATCACCGAAATCGAAAGTGAGTATAATACGCTCCGCTAGGCATTCAACCTGCAAATATATTGGACTATATGTATATATACCATCCCTCCATCCATGGATGGAGGAGATACAGAGTCTTTTTTCCCTTCCGGTCGTTTCCCTCCCTCCCATGGACAACGCACCGTCGTCCCAATGCATTCACATCCACTCCACTACTGATGACAAAATAACAGTTGTTGGAATTGTACACACATATATGTATTGGTCTCCACCTGCTGGTACACATGGTGGTTTTGCGGGAGGGGGACATCTCTCTCTAGCTCTCTCTGGCTCCCTAATTTGTTTCCTATCTAAAGACCAGAGACCTCACGCTGAGACTATAAAATACGGAAAAAGAGGACAACTTTGGAGGACGTAAAAGCAAAAGGTATGCGGATCCAATCCAACAGATGAATTAGCTACTAGCAAGGTAAATACTACTACGCGACTACACACATCCTCTTTTATGTGCTTTGTTGGTCTAGCGTGACTTGGACTTGAGAGCAGTAAGTAGTGGTCTCATCCGACTGGGCAACAACACACACACCCGTCGTGATATTCATATAGGTAGCTAGATTCCCTCTTTTCTTTTTTGCTGGAGGTCTGAGCTATTTTGTCATTGCATTGCCCTAGTTGGAAGGGACTCTCGTTTAAGTGGGGAGCGAAGAGAGGACTGCTGGCAATAAGATCAGAGGGGGGAAAAGTGAACGGCCGGGAATACATGTACCGTTTTCACTTCACCATCACCACCACCCCATGCAGCTCAGTTAGGTATGGTCGTCTAGGTTCACATGTCATATTTCTTCTTTGTAAGCCACTTGAACCCTGTCAAAGTCAGTCCACTAGCGAGGACATTTATTATCCTTGTGAAATAAGACTGGGAAGAAGGAAAGGAAGGAGCGGGAAGCTGCTGGGAAAATTACAGGAACACTTTTTAAGCTTGGGTCAGTTGTACGACGGATATTAAAAAAAGGAAATATCCTATTCACTATTTTCACATTAGGTTTTCTCTTGGCTTAGTATGTTAGTAGTAAGAAGTATCAAAATGTAACAAATTACGGTATTATGTATTCACATTGAAGGTGCAACTAGTTCTAGGGTATCATTTTTTACCACCACCGCCACTCAAACTTAATACGCATAGCATGTAATAACACGCTCGCTCCGCCAAAATTGGAAATCATATCATGCAAGTGCATCTATAACGCGAGGGATGGGTGTAAAACTCAAAATTCTTTCTTTTCCCCCAAAATCACCCATATTTTTCACATATCTGCATAAATCAGTGTCGGACACCGATCACTGCCACTTTCACTTTTTATTCCATCATCACGAGCAGAAAAACCGAGAGGGAAACATGAAGTGAAACAAAATCGGTTTCGTTTCTTTTAGAGAGTGACCAAGTCTCTCCCTCCACCTCTCTGGAAAATATAACATGTCGAGTTTGATATTTTTTTCCTGAAAAAAATAGTCAAGGATAAATTGCCACACTCTCAATTGCTTTCCTTTCTCGCCAACCAAGGTAAAAAAACAATGTAGAACCCTCTCTGTTTCGGCAAT
>JAANSN010000726.1:0-47808 GCA_036850665.1 Dicranocentrus wangi
AAACTAAATAATATTGAGAAGAAGGAGAACCTCTCAGCGTGGAGAGGTCTCCCTGTACATTTTAAATTACCGAAATGTCTACTTTAGGACAGAGTCTACTATGGACAGAATACAATATTTTTCTCCTCTTCAATTGGGAAGAGGAGATAAGCAAATTATGTAAATGAGGAGTCTGCCGATTTCCAACAGTATGGATATACCACAGGCCTACCTACCTACATGCTATATAGATGATAGAACATTTTTATAAACTTCGGTGTAATTTTTTCAAGCTTTGCTGTGACTGCGAGAAGGAGTAACTTTCGTTTCTAATATATCTTTGTGTTCAAACAGAGATTTTAAGTAAAGCTGAGTTAAAAGTTGGATTGGATTTAAGTTGCAATCATAGGTATATACCTTGTGATTATTGTTTGCGTTGCGTACTAATGCGTAAAATGTTACCAAATCCAAAAAATAACTAAACTCGGCATTTTGAACGGTTATGATTTCACAGACAGACATCATCAGGTAAAAGTGCCGCTGTAAAATACTGACTGGCTTAGGACAAACTAATAATCATTCAGATGAACTAAGATTTTGATTGTTAATTTTGATTTTAAACCATTTCAGATCTACTCTAAGATAGCTACTGGATCACATATTAATACAGTAATTAGTTATCATGGACGTTCAAGAAGATGTGGTTGACACATTTCTCCGGTATGGATTATTTATCGGGGCGGTTTTCCAATTGATTTGCATAGGGGCTGTGATCGTAATGCCAGATAATAAAGCAGAATGTTGTCAGGTAAGAAGAGCTGTAATTTAACCCGTGGTTCATGTAATTTATCAGTTTAACAAGCACAAATGCGGTTAAACGATGTCTTATTATTTTTTTTTTAATTAAACAGGATTCCGATTGCAGCGAAGATGAAAGGTCAATATCTGATCAAGGAAGTCCACATATTTCCCCTCATCATAAGCACCATAGACAGAAACGCGACAAAAAGAAGCGACGATGAAGCGTAGGGTTTCTATATATGTATATGTGACTTTTTGCAGTTTGTTAATACGTATTTTGTAAGTTTGGGCGTTTCGAATCTCGTTGTATTATGATACGTCTTATTCAAGTGTAGGACTGATTATATTTGTAACATTTTGCTAATTTATGAATACCGATTTGTATATATGTAACTGTGCAGCAAGTACAGCATTTCATATCTGATGTTTCAATTTTTAGAGATTAAGTTTACTACTTTAGAGCATAACTTCTTTGCAGTGAAGTGTTTTTTAGAGTACAATTCATTATCAAATTGTTGATTTTGATTGTGAAACTTTGCTCCTCTGTGAAGTGTATCCTATTGCATTTATTTTTTACATTTCCATGCTACATGTCGAAACAATAAGAAATAAACGACGAAATGCATAAAAATACTTCATCCAACCATACAATGTACTTTTATTTCTATTTTACTAATCTTAAACGGAACAAGGGGAGCAAAAATCAATTAACAATAATATAGTTAATGCGTGATGTGTACCCATAACGTGATTACTCATTACAATACCAATACCACCAAATAGTTCACATTTGAATTAATGGCCGCTTCAATTGGGATGGCAAGAGGTGTTTTGAGTGATGTTCAAGTAAATTTTGGTGATACAAGCTTGAATTATTCCTGAAAACATGTGGGTTAAGGGTCTTACTTGTACGATACAGCATAGCAGGACTTCATCTACTTGTCCGTTTTCAAAAGCAATAATTTTTGCTGTGTACCAAAGGAAATACCACATTCCTTAAACTTCAATTACTAGACTCAAAATTTTGCTCATTTCATAAATGCAATATTTCTAACAAGTAATTAATAATGTAAGTAAACTTCACACAGAGATACTCTGTATTTTATAGTTAAAATTTTCAAAGTGTGCCATGCTAAGAATCTCTACACTGTTTGTCATAGTGTGACCATCCACTCCACTGTACGATTACTTTTTCTCACAAGAAGCAACTACGACCATATAATATGTACTAACACCATAAATAAAGTAATGATTTAGGGTCACATTACTCTATTTCAATTGTTTTAAGGTTTCGGTAAATTTTCATTTTCTTAGGTGTACTACGAGTGATTAAATTCAAATGCAGTTATGTAGAGATACAACAGTAACTAATACACGAATATTGATAAACGGCATGAGTGAACCTTTTAAGCAAATAACATTACGTATGGCCATACTAATTGATGGTTTAACCATTTAGCCAGTATTGAATGTCATTCAATACAATAACGTCTTACTACGCATTACAATATACCTGTTACAACACCATTTAGTGGAATAAGAGTTAAATCTGCAGATCGATAAGGATCATTACTAAAGATACATTAGATTTCGGGTCTTGCCTTGCCCGTGTAGGTAGACTAAATTAGATTACTGCAGGTTATATTTTCTAAATCATTGAATGTGTCTATTACAAATGAAAAATTATTTTAGAAGCAGTAACATATTTTTTGCAGTTATGTATTAAATAATTATAACTTCGTGTTACCTTCTTCACATGATCAACTATTTATGAATTCATAAAGTTTTAGAGTTTCAAATTTTATACAACATTGCATCTGTATTAAATAGCTAGTCATAATAAACACTTTGATTAAAGTTCAAACTTCAAACATGCATGCAGCATTACTCCTACATTTCAAAATTTCTACATTTTGCGAGCATTCGTTTCATTCAGCATTCTGGTTATTACTGTAAATTTGTTGATCAGAAAAACAAAGCTGGATACTCTTATTTTAAGTAAATTTTCCCGAGAAACTACAATGGCATAAAGTATTACACTAGTATAACCTCTCATATGTACCAGCTAGGGTATCAATTCAACTTAACTGCTTTTGACAAAGTATGTATATGTAAGATAATATAGCTTCAAAACATTTCATTTATCTATAACATTCAAATTCATGTTAAAACGTTATTAACTTTTATTTTTTAAAACAACTCATGTAGTTGAAAGGTGTGTGTGCTGCCGACTGATATATGAACTGTTTTGAGTTTGAATTCATTTTCATTTACTTTCGCCAAAAGTGTACCAACGTGCTTACATAGCGTTTTACAATTCACACAAAGATATACCATTCCACATGTTAAAATGTGGAAGATATTCAAAGTTTATGGAATATTTAACAATTCAATGTAATTAAACAGTTCAGTATGCAATATATGCGTTTAGGAGTGTTACACTGTGTGTGTACTGTCCCACAAAAACCTTAGGATTTTTCAGTTTTTCACTACGCCTCATGCATGACTATTAACAAGTCGATGCCGCATTATTACAAAAACTTTTGAATTTTTCGCTTGTGCTACCTTAGCCGGCAGCAAAGGCCGTTCCCATATTTTTTCCGAAACGAAATTCTACGTTATCCTGTCAGAGGGATGGTCAAAATGGTCATGGTATTTTCCTTTTTTGGATTACATACTATCATGTGAGGAGCAAAATATTTGCATTCTAGAGTTCACCATGATTATTGGTTCAGCATTTAAATAACTGGCATATACAACACAGCAGAGACATTTTCTTGAAATTTGAAAATAGGAATAATATGTATCAATCCGAAATTCGGATAAGTTTGTGATATCAGAGCGCGGAGTTCACAATATTGGGAAATTAAATCTTTATACAGCATGTGTACTTCTCAACATGAAGACTGAAGTTCAGAAAACAGCAGGTATTTTGCAAATTACTTGGTCTCAGGACATACATGCTTGTAGGATTGGATGGTATTATATAGATTTTATGTGATAATTTCTTTTAAAAGTACCACAAAGTAGTAGTCAATAGTCGAATAGTCATTATCATAACATTATACCAAAACTGGCCAAAATATTTTTTGATTCGATTATTCAGTAGATATAAATTAGCCTTCCACTTGCAATTGAGCCTCATCTACAAAGAAAATCAATTAATTAGCGGCACGGAATACTAAAATTACAACAGGTATCTTCAGGTGACACAAGACAATGCAGGCACTTACTTGCAACACCGTCATTAAGACTAGAATCTTTCACATCCCCATCTTCTGCAGATGGAGAGGATCCATCCTCGGATGGTCCCGGGTCCGTCCTACAAAATACAATTTTTTCCAATTTAAGATGGATGGTGCCTTTACGCTTTCAATTGGAAGTGGTGTTAAACAGTACTGACTGACTGATTACCTATTAATAGAAGCAGCATCCCCTGCTTCTTTAAAGGTGACTCCTTTCGATTTTGCAGACAACGATGAGGGATTTTGTCCGTTTGCAGTAGGGATACTGCCGTTAGCTGCATTTCCCGACTTAGTGCTAGTTTCTCCAGTTTTCTTAATAATGGATTTCTTCTATGTTAAATTTCAAACATACTGAATCTGGTTTCTACTTACTTAAATATCTCTAAAGTTATATTTGAACTAACGTGGTTCTTTCCTGGGTTCTTTTTATGCCACTGCCCACTTTGACCACCGGGCCTGTTTGGCACTTTGTTTGCCCCTGAGATTCGCATCTGATCAAACAAAGACATCTATGGGACCAAAAAATTAAAACTGAAAATATCACCGAACGCCGAAAAATTGCATAATGATTCTTATGATTCGTATATTTCGTACTGTAATACTGACCTGTAAATTCTGATTAGCAAACACGCCTGGTGTGACTGGCACTCGAACATTCCTCCCAGCAGCAGCCGCAAGAGAATTCGCGAGATTTCCATTTGGCCCATAATTTGCATCCCAGGATCCCACAATCATTCCAGCTACCTCTAAATGGCCACCTCTGGGCTGTACTCTTCTTTGTCTGCTTGGAAGATCTGGAATTAATGGCACTGCACCTGATCCCCTGTTCTGCAGTCCTAATAGACTTCCCGCAACCGGGTATCCACCATTACCGTAGATGCTAGCAAATGCATTGTTGGCATTAGCTGTGGTAAGACCAAATGGATTTCCACCGGCATGTAACGTTGAACTAGCACCAAATAAACGATTTCTGCCACTACCAGCCGTTGCCGCCGCAGCTGCTGCCAATTGTGTCAGCGGAGCGACAGATCTGGCTGGTCCAGCAGTGTACTGAGGAATATAGCTAAGACCAGAGGGTGGAGCGATAACTTGGTTCATCAAGGGAGCTGTAGCAATATAACAAAATAGTTAATTAGTTACGTGATATCTTAGCATGGTCTTAACTACCTAACTAAAACCCCTGTATTCCTAATTTTTAAAAGGATGTGCTGTGGTCTAACTGCAAGTGTATGTGTATAGTGTATAGGCTGCGAGCATTTACACACTGACTTTTTTCTGTTCCATCCTGTTCACCAAATCACAGTAGCTCAAAAAACAGCCCCGATTTGGATGGTCACTTCACCTAACGGGACATCATGGAAGCTCACGCAAATCGAGACAATGCAACGGTCAAATGCAAACCATCAAGGGTCAAAGGTCACACCAAATAATTTTAATAGCATGTTACCAATTAGGATTTCATTAGTAGAAGTTATTGATAGTATATTTCATAGTATTGAAGTTACTCAATTATTTTTTTAAACTGACTAAGAACAAGAGAAGTTTATATTTGTCAGACTTTCTTCAAGTTATTTAAGTGAAAGTGCATTGGGCTATGGACAGACCTATATACTCACCATTGTTTGCAAACATGAAAGGAGTAGGAATCTGCGGAGGTACAAATTGAACTTTTATTCCGTCCACGATTGCCATCCTTAATTGGTCAATATTGAATACGAGATCCATCTTGAAGCCACATATTTCTGCTAAAGTCTTCCCAAGGGCCTGTTGTTCTAAAATATAATTGAATACTTTTCCATTGAAGAATAGCCATGGGCAGAAAAGCATATATGGTATAGGTGCACCACAAGCGTCATTGGCCAACAATGCCATTTCGCAACCCTCCATAAATAAATGGGATAGGTGTATTCCACGCATTGTCAAATTTGAAACCTAAACCAGCCAACAATATCAAATATTATTATTATAAACAAGTAATTCTTCAAACACTGATCTAGGATTAAGTTTTTACCTCAATATCTTGAGCAATGGTGGGATCCGTCATATCCTGAATAAAGGCTTGTGCAATGAATGCTTCAAGCTCACTTTTTCGGAGAACTTTTTTCTCGGTTCCTAGAATATACCTAAACGAATTCGCCGCAGAATAAAAGTTAGTTCGACAAAGAAAAAGGTATGCATTGTATTTGTATTTTTGAAAAATACATATCCTTACCGTAACACACATGTTAAAACAAGCATTTGTTGCGGGACACAGGTCGAGTCAAGGATAATAGCTTTATCTGATTTCATAATTGTGAGGAAAGCTCTAATTCGTTTCCGTTTGCACTCTTCCTGATCTCTGTAATAATCATGTCAATGTCAATTATGAATTTATGGAATGTAATTACAAAACACACAACATGCTATGAATCGTATTGTAATTTCAGGCTTACCCCAGCCATAGTCTTTCAACTGTAGGAACACCCCAACCAATCTCGACTGCATTGACAAACTGGGTTTTATTAGACTTCAACAACGGGCAGTAAACTGTCTCTTTGACTTGAATAGTAGGTGCTTTTTCATTTCTCTGCTTAGCAAGAAACTGAAGGTGATGGAGATTGAACAGAATGGCATAGACTCGTTGTCGCAACGGACGGAACAAATCGTGTGCCTTGGGTAGTTCACTACTCTTAACATCTTCAATCAATGCCTGTAGTTTTACTTCTCTCTAAAAAGTAATAAAAATGTAGTTTGATCAGGCATATGACATATTGGCAACACCAATCAAATACAATACAATAATTGTATATGATAAAATCTTAACTAATTACGTTTTTCAAGATTTGACATATGTATGGAGACATGAGTCCACTTTTGTGACGGCTGATCGCAACGTTTTCGATTTCTGGATTGATTCTATATAACAATTTATCCAGTGACGACGATTTACCAGTCGAGCCCCCAGCAGCTTCAACATTCCCGTTTCCATTTCCATTTACAGTCACATTCTCTACGTCAGCAGTACCATCAGTAAATACTTGGGATACATCACCCTACATAAATAAAATAAAACACCAATTTAGTATAACATCTTAATTTGCAAGGAGGATACAGTTTACAAAATCGAACAACATACTTCTAATTTCTGAGTATCTGATGGCAATGATGCACTTTCCCCGGAAGAACTCGTAACTGCAGGTTGCGGTTGATTTTGGGGTTTCTTCTCCTTTATTTCTTTCTTGGTATTTTTCTTTTTATCCTTGGACCTTTGAGTTGAATTTCCTTTTGTATTGTTGACATCTAAATAGTAACGCAGACACTTGACAGCTTTCTCTGCAAGCACTTTCATCTTCTCGTTGTCGCCCCCCGATTCAACTTCCGAATTGGCAATAACTTCTCCAACCTTTTCTGGCTCCGTAACCTCTAACATCTGTGTAAACTGAGCGATTTTCTCTATCACAGATGCCTTTGTTGAAGTATCGATTTGCAAGGAGGAAAAGAAATCTTTGAGATCGTTTTCAGATAAGAAATGGTTTCCCAGAAGAGCAGCAAAGATGAAGAATCTTTCTTTCGGCAGATTCAGAGTTTCAAAAACCTTCTTTAACTTAACCTCAACAGTTTCAAGAGATCCCTACGAAAAGAGTAAAAGGTATGTGCAACTATCTGAACTCAGAAAAACGACAACATTAGAGCTAAAAAGGTGGAATTTTATACTTTGAAGGTCAGCTTTAGCTTTTGAGCCGAGAAATACCGCTGAATATCAAACACCAAATACTCAGGGTCATCAGCAATAATGCCATGAAAGCTGTTCCTCTGACAAAACCTCACAATGTCCTTGTGATGATCCTCAACGGTACACATCTAAAACAGAACGACACTATACTTACTTATCCATTTCATTTATAAACACACTTTGCAATTTGCAACGACTTTGCAATTAATGCAAATTACCATTTTCATGTGCAAGGTTCGGAACGCTAGTCGAATTGCTGAACGTAAGAATGCCGGTGGAACCCACCAAATCCTACAAGGAATTACCAAAAGAAGTTATACTGTTCACTTATAATAATCACTTGTACAAGTCACATGCATGCAAATGTCTTGAAAGAAATATATGAAATAGTTTCATCCTATACACATACTTGGGCGGTGGCTTTTTCTTTAAGGTAACATGCTTGTGAATTTCTTCCAAAAATCGATACGTTTCTTCTTGGCGTTTTCTCCATTCTGTTTCTAGCCTTTCTGGTTCCAAGCATCCATTGAAGAAAATGACTAAATCCAGGTTTGACCCCTGAACTACTGTTGACAGATTCCTGAGGAACTGTTCCATCTTATTCCACTGGCCCCCGCATACCCAATCTACACAGAAATCGAAGCACATGAGTTGGAGTTAATTTATTGAATATCCTACACGAAAAAAACTTACTAATTACCTGGATAATAGCCACCATAAAGACGATCCAAGCAGCATTCTCCGTCAACTACTAACTTCAAAGGTCCTTCGCTCTTTTTGGTTCGAGCCTGGGCGAGTTTTAATAAATCGACCTGCTCAACTGCATTCGGTATGTTTTGTGTGATGTGGGACTAGTTAACAATAAAAACGCATGTTATTATAATGTGAGTTTTCTTACGATTAGTTTTACTCCTACCATATATGTACTTCAAGGCTGTTAGGTAGGTACAGCCTTGAAAACTACATATTCAAAGATTATAAAAATACATGAAACAGAAACAATGAAGTTCATCATACTTGCAAATCGCTAAGCCCCATGATTATAAATCCCCAATGTTGAACCGATTTGCGAGATACTGATGAATGGTATGACTTGATCACAATGTAAAACAGTCTATAACTCTCCCTGAATTAATAACTTATATCCAATAAGTTTTAAAGTGTGTATAGGACTTCCTCCAAACATTAAACCTATGTTGTTCTGCACCAAAAAGTTACAATTAGTCCGGACTTCTAGCGAGGTGAGCTCTACGNTATAGGACTTCCTCCAAACATTAAACCTATGTTGTTCTGCACCAAAAAGTTACAATTAGTCCGGACTTCTAGCGAGGTGAGCTCTACGAAAAAACAATGAAACCGCGCAAAAATTACAGAGGCATTGTCATTTATCCTAAGTTCCTTATCAAGTCATCATAATCATTAATCATTTGTGCGGATATACATGTGGTGAACAGTCGACCGACAGTACCAAAGCAAAGACCCCTTCTTGTCCATATACACCAAATGCAACTGGTGACTGGTAGAAAATTTTTTTGAGTTAGCTTAAATGGTTTTGGGCCTTAGATTAAATAAACAAGCTCATTGAGTTAGGTTTTCCAATGATTCATTTTATTAGATTAGTTAGATTCGATTATCGGAACGATTTTTCAACCATTTCAAATTTTGTCATAAGGGTCAAGGGTCACCCTGAAGTGAAGCACCCTTTCATGTCCACCACTGGTATATATACCGACCGACCTCAATTATCAATCCCGTCATTCTTATTCGACTTACCTGCATATTTCAGATGTAGTTTTTTGTATTTCTAACGTCCTACATTAAACTCAGCCTCTAATCCACCTAATCAGTCATCGTCACAACCTACCTAAATAAGTAATTGAATACACCACCAGGTAATCAGTGTCACCAACCAAATTTCGAATGCATTTAAAAGTAGCCACACAGCACGTGTGTGTGTGAGTGAAATGTGAATGTTTCATGTTTTAGCAGAATCATACCTCTTCCACGCAAGTCCATGCTTCGTTTTATAACTTGTGTGTATTTATGTAATTAACTATTCAGCCTCAAATCAGCGATACCCCTCCTGTTAATATTTTTAAACGAACATTTCATTCATTCATCTTGGATTAACACATATATTATACTAATTCCCATTCTCATTTTTTATTACCACATACCACATAATTAACAATTGATTGAACTAGGATTAAGCTACTTACTGACTTTATATTTTGTTTGTACATTATTATTCCATCCACTCCAATTCACTCTAACTCTCCAGTCCAGTAGCCCATATAATAATTTACATACACTACCTGCCACACGTAACTATTTTTAGCTTGACTTTTTTTTGATATTGTTGTTTTATTCACAAAATATATACCCAATTTTTTTAATTTGAGTAAGTCGCATTTAATTTCTTTCCGAGGAGCGACAATTTTTGGATTATATAATATCAGCAATATCACATTTCACAAAAATATAGATTATTTCTGTCCGTGTGTGTACATATAAGGATTTGACGTTCAGTCAGTCAAGTGTAATTTATGATTTAATTTCGTTTCTCCTACCTAAATAATAATTACCTAATTTGCATATAACATACTATTTTTTCCCTTGTACTTTTTGTACACATAATTATATCGTCCTCCTCCGGCTCAACAAGACACGGCACTGCTGCGGTATAAATTATAAATATTATTATGTACCTCCAAACATTCACTTCACAGTTTCACACTCGACAGTAATTCTCGTCTTTCTTGTTTCACGTGTGACGTGCATTTATTATCCGTCCGTTCGTGATGATGTGCATGCTTTTTTCAATATTGTATATATATACTTTTCTAAAACTTATGCACATATTGCACATCTGCCTGCACTGCACAGTCTGCAAAATCAGTGTGACTGATGATGTGAGGTGAGGATGAAGCCCTTTAAAGTTGGGCTACGGCTACACAACAAATGTCCGACAAACTATTCCATTAACTAATTAACTAATGCAAAGGTCCCGATTAAAATAAAACAAGGTATAATATACGACGTGACAAGGGACATGCATAAGTCTAAAAACCACTACGTACAAATCCCCAGATGAATGTTAGTTAGCCGCAAGCCGTAATAAAAACCCCCTTTTCTGGTAACAAATCTTCAATCTTTTTTTGTCGGAATAGGAATTTAAATGGCAACTGATGATGATACAAATGAAAGGATCAAATAGCAGTTAAGCAGCATTTAGCATTCATTCACA
The DNA here is from genome assembly GCA_036850665.1 of Dicranocentrus wangi. NCBI lineage: Eukaryota > Metazoa > Arthropoda > Collembola > Entomobryomorpha > Entomobryidae > Dicranocentrus > Dicranocentrus wangi. The sequence continues at coordinate 10,985 of JAANSN010000726.1, forward strand.
CAAATCTGGTGGGTTTTTTTTTACTAAATCATTGACATGCGGCGAGAGTGCAAATTAAATATAGGACGTTTCCGTGTTCCTCCTCCGGTTGGATGCAAATTAAATGTGCACATGAAGCCTTTATTGGTGGTTGTACTGTACACAATCACAACAATTTTTCATCACGGATCACTAACAAACGGTAGAGTGTGCACAGTGTACGCACAGCAAGCACATCATCCACTTCATAAAACTGTTTTATCCATTCCCGATTCCGGTCCTAATATTCCTGGCCAGCCTGTTTCGGTCTCACAATGGGAGTTTAGTCACATTTGAGATGACACCGGAGAGAATTCAATGTGATGCATATAAAGTGTTGTATTCGCTCGCACAGTATCCGGTGGAGTGCATTCGAGATTCACATTTTTTTAATGTTGTGCCACACACGCACAAATAATAATCCGAGGAAGAAGGAAGGATCCTTTAGTATCAAATCATGCGAGAATTAATAAATAAATAATAGCAAAAGCGTTAACCAATGTTTTCGCATACTCTCTACATATTAATAAATATTTCGGATAGGAAATAATGGGGAAATGTTTTCATCCTTCTATATCCCTTAATTTATTGCGACTACTGGAGGAGAGGAGAATAGGCTTGTCCCACGCTTAAAACTAAAGTTTATCCCTTGCTTGCACTATATACTGACAAGGAGATTGGGAATGAGATGTACGTAATAAGGAAGGGGAAAGAAAAAATATCCTATTTCTCTTCGGCTGGTAAGTAATTTTACTTCATGTAGTATAGGTAATATTACATGCACATTGAGTGAGTGAGAGTGTGCTGATCTGACTGGTGGGTAAGTAAGGTTATACAGAACAGAGCACACAGAATAGAAAATTATATGTATCTCTTCCTTTCCTGATGCATCCATCCATCGAAATTAGTGCTAGACCTTATTCCCTATCTTACTTTAAAATATATATATATTATGTGGTGTAGTGTACAGTGCACAGCACTATACTCATTATTGAGGGTATCTGGTAAAGCAAGCAAAAGGAAGACATAAAACGTACTAAACAGAACAGAACACACCGAAAACCGATTCACTCAAGTCAATGTTCGTTCGTCTGCTCGTTGTCTTCCATGCTTATATGCTAGATGATTGGGCCAGTACTACATACCATCGCATCGTCTGCACATTTGTGCATCCGCTAAAAGACACTAATCCGGATCCGGAAATGTGATGTGTGCTAGAACCGCTAATGAATACTAATGTGACTGATTGTCAATAATCGCATTTCGGATATTTCCTTCACTCGTATCTTATGTTCATGTTAACGTTAAGTCTAAATTAGCAAATCGGTCATACCATGCATGCATGCCCATTTGACAGGTGTGTGTGCTGTTAGTACTAGAACCGCTAATGAATAAATAAATGGATATACCCATGTGACACCTTAATCGTCTTTTCGTCATAGGATTTATATTTGCATTTAGGTTTCCAGATACTAAAATAATTTGTTTCCGGAAAGCGTATACTTTCAATTCAACTTCGGTTTCTGTCTCGTAAGATTTATGTACTGCGTGATCATTTTAACCTTCACTTCAGGGAAATGTGCTATTTAAGGAGAGATGGCTTGTAACGAAGACACACTCACACACAGGGGATGATACTCTTTTATTAGAATGAATCTTTGATATTTTGTCTGGTTTTGAGTGTGATGTGGTATAATATGAATACTATGTTTTGTTGAGCTAAGTTTTCCTATACATCTTTACATGCTCAAAGCTCAAACTTTGTGAACGAAGCCAATGCTATATTTGAGCTTACCTATTTAGCAGATAGATCATATAAAAGCCAAAAACTTCAATTCTTACGGGATGTGATGCGGGATCACTAATATAAAATGGAGTATAGATCTATTTATTGTTCACGTTTGTATCTACTATCTTTACACCCACGAGCTATATGGATGAACTTTAAGTATGAATATATTCATCATTGTGCTTTCGGTCTCAACTGATCTTTGCCTACATGAACTGGTGTTTCTGATCTAGCAGTCAGTCACTGTGTCACTAGACGCGGACAGAAGATATTACCCATCACAACCTTGCCAGTACTAACTAAACTTACATTAGTCTTGTCCGACCCACAACCGTAATATAGTTCATTCAGTCCACTTCAACTACATAAATACTTATTATAGGTAATAATACAAATACAAATACGCTGAGGCTGAGGCTTCTATATCCTTGTGAAAAGAGTTTAAATTATGTACATTTTATCATATACTGAAAATTATGACTGCACTACTGCACTATGTATTCCCTCATTCAACGATATGCGTGGTTTATAACAAAACAACAGTCAAAAATGCATTGCTGCTGGACGGATTACAGTTTATAGGAGGAAAGGAAAATTACTAATTAGAGTTAGAGCTCCCTCGTTCATAAATTCTTATAGAATCGGTCAGTTCAGGAATTAAGTAGGGAGAACGAATTCATACGGTCATCAACTCATCAATAATATACAAGATGCTGCTGTGCAGATTATATATTGTAGCAAATAATTAAATGATATGTTGCAATCCGTTAAAAACCGAATTAGCAATAATAACCCATATAAATGTTCTATTTTGTAAAAATACGCTACATTGAAACGCGTAAGATTGCTGGTTGTGGTGCGGTTTGCGGTTTAATGGATGCCTGTTCTAAAATAGTGGAGAATTTATTAGAAAACGGTTTGCTTTACTGATAATCTAATCCACTGGACTGTAAAAAAAATTAAGCGAATAAACACACACCGCAACCGCCGGTGTACGTTCCCTCATGCAAACTTGAAGTTTATGGGTATATGCTTACTGGTTACAACATATTTAGTTAATTGCTCAAAATGTCGTATAGGCCTGCGCCACGGATTTTGAGTCGTAAACACGAATGATCAACATTCTCGACATGCTTGCATTGTCTTTAAGTTTTCTGAGCGAGTACTGCAGATCATAAAAAAGAGGGCAGCCACAGTACTCTGTTCCAGTTCCAGAGTAACCTCATACACCGCGATAGCGATAGATCGTATGCTTAACAAAGCGCTAACAGTCATTTCTCTGACGGCACAGCATGCTGGGCTTGTTTTAACTATTTTTAAACCTGATCTCCCGACGAAAATCGACTTGGGTTACGGGTTAAAATTAAAGTAATATTCAAGTTCTGATTACGGATACTTAATTACATTGTATTGCATTTTCAATTCAATTCCCCCTATATGATCTGGCTGGATTACATGGAGTGGCTACGTGGAGAGCGAGACCGAATAAACCTTAAAAATGATAGTATGTAGACTCGAATCAAATTGTAAATCCTGCATAAATTAGCTATTCCGTGACTGAAGGCAAGAAATGAAAGCTTCATGTTGGCCACATTTTCATGCTAAAAGAAAGTTAGCAATTAGCCAACCCTTGAATTTTAGCTTCATGCCCATTACTCTATCCATTTTGTAACCGTACCATCATCATGACCATGACTTCATGACAAAGGATAACGGTAACGGTAAAATAGTTCCTACAACAAGCGTCAAGACATGTTATTCGTTCCTGTGATATGCCAAGGGAATACTTAATTGAGGTAACCCTGTAGCACTATGAACACTATTACATTGCACAGACGCCTTTTTATAGATAAATCAGGATTTCTTTTGAATCTCACTGTTTAGGTGTTTCATGACGGTTTCATGTTCATATTACAGTGTATGCATCATCTGCATGCGGAAATATACATTGAATTTTGAATGCCAATCTGGACAAAGGTATTTCCATCCAAAGGACAAGAAGAGTAGTGACGAAGGGGTAAAATAGGTAAAATGTTCGGAGTATTAAAGTTTGCTTACGGGACATGTTATGAGCTAATTTATTCGTTACTGGCATGAAATAACCTCCTAGCATTTATGAGTGAGTTGATTGGTAGACACATAGCACAGCGGACTCATCTATTATCACAATCAGATCAGTCTTCGCCTTTACTATACCCAAAGAAACAACAACATTGTCATGTGTACATCTTATTGATGTGCTACCATGGGTCGATAAAGTCACCTAGGTAACTATGAATGACGTTGAGAAAGCCTCACCGTACCGTTTGAGTTTGATTCAGGCCAAAAACGTGGCAAATGGTCTGTATCCCATGCTGCCACATGTGCACTTGCTTTCCAGCCCAATTCCAGTTTTCGTGTAGTTTTCTTTCCGGCTATCCTTCTAATATAGTTTCTGCACATATTTTTGTTGAAAGACTGTCTTTAACATTACCCCGTCATTCCCATCCCACTTATGCTTGCTAAGCCAGTTGCGTTACGTTTATACATTTTTATTTTTATTTAGCGATGATACTGACTGCATTCCAGATATAAAAATATCAACTAAAAATTACTGGACACATGAGCAGATACTTATAGTAGTAGCATTTTAACATATCATTATACCACATGAATATGTAGAATATATACACAGAAGTTATATCTTTTGCTATCGAGTCATCACAACAGTCACAGTTTGCCCGACCGATACCTATAATTATTACATATATCCCTCCACCTGGACTTAATCCGATAGATGAGAAAACTATTTCCACATATTTCCTACTTTTCCTATTCCGACGATATGCGCCTTTCCCCGTCATATACAGTATTTTTATTTACATATAGCTCCCTGCACCTACAATGTGTCGTAGGTAAACGTATACCCCAATATTCAGTCTTCTGCGTCTAGTATCCACACCAGGCCGTTGGGAATTTGTCTTGATAATACTTGAAACTGGATGTTTCTTCAAATATGTGCCAAGTGCCAACGCCAACTCGATATACATACTACATACGTAGACGAAACTTGGATTTAGTAGGGTAACTTACCTTGAAGCAATCCCTTGCATACTCTCGCGGTCTTTGTTATGTGTATTTCGGGCGAGCTAAAGAGAAAGTAACTTTCCTCATTCTCATACTCTATCTTATTGTAATGTTAAAAAGTAGAAAGAGAAAGCCTGTGGGTATGAGTATATGTAATACGGATTCCAAAAAGTATGCAGATAATATACATTCCTACATTCCTGAGTAGAAAGAGTGGTGTACACCCCAACGAGTGTATTTTTGTAAAGTCTCCCTCTTGTTTCTCGTTGTACAATTTATGTCGTAATACCTTATAGGTATATGTACACAATATATTCCGCAGATATCCTGCTTGATATCGCACACATCGCTGTATAAGAAAACTGTCAACTGAAGAGGAAAAAATAAAGCTGGAGGAAAGAAGCTCATATTATTTAGCAATAGCTAACCGAGAACCTTGCTTTTATTTCATACTCCTCGTTCTTCGCATTGTATCCTCCTACTCGGTTTAATTTTTCGTGTTTCAATAATATATTGATTTAAACATCAATATTACATTTCATTCAAGTGTGATAAAGGTGACAATTCCCTCACATCACGTGCTTAGGCGTGTAAATCTCGATTACCATGCCGTGTACTTGTGTTTGTGCAAATTGTGTAATGGATAGTGAAATCGTTATTCTATTCAAAAATGAACTCAAAGAAACATAATATAATCTCACTGAAACTTGACACAGAGCAAATCCTGCAATATATCGGTGTTTGGAATTAATCTTCAAAGATTTTAGCCAGCGAGCAGTAAAAGAGATTTCTCCGTCGATGAGGATAAAGTTCCATAACGTCGTGCGTCAGTGCAATCACGCAAGTGTTGGTGATAATAATTTCTGTGGACGTAGAAAAGTAATGTGAAAAGGAATAGGTAATTACAAGATTGAAATTTGAAAGTCATAAATTCTTTTTTTCACTGTTGTATGTACGTTGCGGACAGTTTTTGTGTACTACTGTTTATTGGTGCTACGCGTTTGCCAAAATCTCCTGCACGTAGCTGGATATGGCAGGTATTAACATTCGACATCTCAGCTAAACTCATTTAATGCTACTATAATTGGTATGACTGAGGTATACAAACTTATAACGACAAGGAATAGACACTGATTGTGAGTGAGTATAACCGCAACAAATAACGTAGCAGTTAAGCTGATTGGTTCATAAATCATGAGTAACATAGAGCTTCCTACCACACAACCATAAGAGTTTCTAGTGAAGTATTGTGGTTCTTAAAATAACGTTGGATAGCGGAGCCCTAAATTTGCATACTTGCCCATTCATAAAAACTCATTTGCATACATTAACGTGTAGCTACATACAGAAAAAATGCAAATTTACGTCTAAGTTATCCAATGTTATTTTATAAAGGACAGTACCTCAACTTTCAATCCCGTGGCTGTGCTGCTGTTTCACTCCTGATCAACTCGATTTGTTTTCTGGAAAAATTGCATAATACTAATAGAAAATAGCAAGGAAGATTGATTTAACGGAAACCTATAACGAGGTAAATTAACTTTACTGCGTAAGCATATATTTTTTAATGTATGACATCGAAATGCTAACCTAGCATGAGGACAATATTCATTTGAGGATGATGAATGTAACTATTCAATGTACTCATATATGAATGCACATTAGTTCGGTCAGATCCTATTCATGCGGACAGTGTTGTAGTACTTTTATTATATTTATTATAATTCAATTGTGTAACATATGAATCGCCAAAATGGTCAAAAGACTACGGATACGTGTGAAGCATTTACTCGAGATATTAAGACATAATTTAAATCGCTTTGAACAATCTTAATCTTACAATCTTAAAGGTAAAAATATTGATGTTGCGGGTTGTGACTGCTAATCCTACGCGTCCACAATTGTTGAAAAGGTTTTACTTGCACACGCAAGCAAAAGAACATGAGAATGACAACGGCCAAGGCGGCATACAATTTATGACATCCAAATTATACATAAGAAAAATATATATAACTACAACTACACTGCTGCATCATCAAATATGTTGTTGGATTTATAAATATATGGTTGGTTTGAAACATGAGCTACGATAAAAGTCTTTTATAAATGTAATTGTGAACTAATTCCTATGTGCTACGGTTAGTTTGTCAATTGTATACCTGTTTGTAAATTAAAGTTCCATACGTAGAAAACAAATCAAGAACTTGATTTCGAAATAGGCACTAAACGACCAGAATGCAAAATTATTGACATGTAACTTGTGAATAAAGGCTACGTTTATTGTGTCTTTCTTGCATGTTAAGTATTTGGTTGACGGAAAGGTAGAGAAAACCCGCATATTAGGTGTGGTACGTGGGAGATGGCAACTTTATTACTGAAATGGGTCAGGTCAAAGGGTACGTCGGCATGTTAAGGTATTTTCAAAGGGTTCGTAATTCGTAACACAATTTATTACTCTAACTCCCACACTTTGAGATTCCCCTGAGGAACCCACTTGCTTAATAATCTTAGCGCATATCATTAATAAGAGTTCTGTTGTTTACACATATACGCAAAAAATATCCGCGATTTAGGCCATTTGCTATAGAAAGTTCCCCGTCGTATGCCACGAGTGTAAAATTCCGATCAGAATGTTTTAAATTGAAAAACTGTTTTGTTTCTGCAATGGATGGGTGGTGAAATGTGTAATCCATTGTAAGAGCTATGAAAAAGCCTTCAATGTTTATGTGAAATGGACTTCATGGACTCGTTGCGAAAAATTACAATTGATTGAGCAAAATGTTTTCTATTAACTGGCGAAGGAAGGAAGTGCTTAATGTGTGACAGGATAGGATGATTATTCACACAGAACTTTTTTAAATCCGCTTATGTAGGGAATGAAAGCTGTGAGCTAATTAAGTTAGAATTAAGTACCACAACATCCGGAGGGCATCGTGAAACTCTTTGTTTTTCTCTCATTCTCTCTCATTATTACCTAGGTATGTAACATGTGCTGGCTGATTCCTGTGTCAGTGTAATCCTATCTAAATTCCAAATATTTTACGTTTTGTTCCTGACATTTTACTACATTCAAGTATACACAAATTACTACGTATGCGCGTAATAGCTCAAATGGGGCAGAGCGGCGACCGTGAAATCATATAAAGCATTTGTTTAAATGATCATCCATTTACAGAAATCATTATAATCATTAATGTTTTGCATTTTGTAACCGTTATTCAAGATTAATACCAACTTACCTTGTTCGTATTGTAGTACATACGAACGATGTCAGTGCAGTTAATGCTAACGGTCGTAATAAAGCTCCAGGCAAGGCAAGGATGAACAGTGGTGGTAGCTTAAAGCTTATAATGGGTTATAGTTAACTACATTACCAATTACCATTAACACTACAAAATTAAAGTGACTTGTAGGCAAGTTAGAAAAAGATTACGAAAATATACATACATTTCAGTATATGGAAAACGATAACCATACATGACCATCACGCTTGGTAAGGAAATGACTTTCCCAATGCGTTTGTGCATACATGCTAGAATAGAACAACGTGATATACTGTAAACATTCAGCTGTCCAATAACGTCGCAAATCTGACTATTATTGGGATATAGTTCTGTAGTGGCATTCTCATTTACAAGGTGAATGTTTTGCATTACCATAATGCAAAAAACTATGCTAAATATTTGTGAAATACACCTTACAGTTAAAATTATTAGACCACTATGGAATAGACCATAGATCGCAACGCAATGTTAACCGTAGGAAAGCTGAAATTTTTGGCTTGCATGCTTCCTATTGCCACAGAATTTAATTTTGTTTTTTATTATATCTGGAGTTTTCAGTAATCAGCTGAGTACAAAAGCTTTAGTTGTGGTCCTCAATTGGGCATCAATGTTTACAGCTAATCATTCAATTAAACGTTCCGACATTCCGTTAACTTGTTCCATGAAATACTTTTGACAACCGTGTTATTTTCTAGTATGAAGTTATAAGTGAATGGAAAATGAGCCTCAATGTTGAGTGTAGAAAAACATGTCCTGGGGTATTTTTCGTGAAACATTCGAGATTTCCCTTGTACTTGAGGGTCTCGTTAAACACGATTAGCTACGATCGTTGAATTGGTCACTATCAATAAGCTTGGCGTTGACGACTTGCGCTGGTATTCCCAATTCAAAATGTTTACTAAACCTTGCCGTATAGCTTTCGTGCATATTAAAACTTCCTTATACAATTCCTCAAAAACCCTACTGATTTCCTGAAACCTATTTATTATGGAAGCCGCAATGGAAAGGGTAGCTAAAATGTAACTACTTGTGCTGAAAGATAGGTCCAATGTTAGTTGTTAATTCATAATAAGTTTAAGTTGTGCCGTAAGATCAAGTCCCACGAGAGAACGTGCCTTCTCCCATCCACTTTTTCCATTAGAGAATAAGGTGGATGTACCGCAGTTCCGTACGTATACAAAACTAGCGAACTCGAATATCCACACCTTCATCTTATGACTTATTCTGCTTATTTCGATTCCCTTCTTGTTACCTTCTAGCTGCACTAAGTCCCTTATCCATTTACTTTTTTCCATGCATCTGGCGCACAATTTTTTGATGGCCGCGAGGGTGCGGGCACACGATTCGAGTGTATGCATGGTCCTATGTTTGTAAGTGAGAGAGAGAGCGAGAGAGGAAAAAGCATGTAAAAGTTTTTCAGAATGGAAAAAGTCGAGAGAGGGAAAACTGGCGATCGATTGAGAAAGTCCTTGGCCAAGTACCATGCCCAATTCCATTCCAAAAACCTTTTTTTTTCTCAACACATCCCATCATTCCCATAAGCTAGGTTGTTGGTATTAGGTTGAATGTAACTTATATAAGAGAATGTATATATTTACGTATTCTACTAGTCCTCTATACATCTGTACTAAACCAGAGTGCCTGTAAAACGCATTCACTGGCTTTATATCCATGCCTTTTATCACACCAAAAACCAGACAGAGAGAGCATTCAAGGACCAAGCTTACACTATTGTAAATCTGCACCCTTAGGCCTTAGGCAATCACTACATTGCGACTGTGAGTATATCAGATGGCTAGCAGACGTATCCATAATACCGATTGCGGAACGGCTATGTAATGAATGTAATGACAATGCATATAGTAAACTAGAACCCCATTGGCCGCTTTGCGGCCAAGCCCCTACCCCGTGATAAGTCATGATAAGTTCGTTGATAATCTCTTTCGCATCTTAAAAAATGGAACAATTGCTAAAATGACGTACTCATTTGAAAGTAATAATTTTGTTTGAATCACAATGAAAGCTGTAAGACTGACACGCAGCTGAAAGATGTACAGCTTCCTTGTAACATGAGTTTCAAATAACACCCCAGTTACTGTACCTAGCTATTTGAAAAAAATTCAACTTGAAATAAGAAAGCTAACTTTTTCTTTTGATGAAAGTCATGTACAAGTTTTGATACATGTTTTGGATGATTTTATAATAAGAAACCCTTCAACTTCAATCATAATCATGGAGGTTTGTGTTGAATGCGATTTACAAAAATTCTAGATTCCACAAAAACAACAAACAAATAATAAACTCGAAGCAAAAGTATTATTTGTTTCTCATCCTCCCAGCTACAAACTGCAAGTGTCGAAGAAGCCAACTTACACTGGAATATGCTTTTCTGACTGAAACAAGACATTTAAGCGGTGTGTGTGAGCGTTTGAAGTAAAGTTTGTCATTGTGACGTGACCTACTTATACCATGGGGAGAATAAGTATTTAAGCAACTCTATCACCCCCTGCTTTGTAAAAAAAACGTTGCGTCATTTCTTAGAATTCTGTAAAGCAAAGCAACACAGTCGCATAAAATGATATTACTATTACTACTATCTACTGTTTCCTGTGTAGGTGGAGAAAGCATGTATACTGATCAAGAGTAGATGCTGATGCTAGTATGTATTGCTAGTATGTAGAAGGGTATTAGGGTACGACCTTCACTCTCACTCCCTCCCAAAGCATCTTTCTCGGTGAAGGTTTATTCACTCGTAAAAAAGTGTATACGTACCCATGCTCCAGAACAGAATCCATTTTGCCTGCCGGACATAAATGAAAGATCAGAAAGTTTTATGACTTCATGACAGAAGCACAACGTAATATATCCTTTTTCCAGTAAAAGCTGTTTCCCACTCAAACATTCATTTTCTTTATGTACATAAGCTTGGTTTACATAATATTAGTGAATGTTCCTACATTATATGTATTATAGTAGTATCCCCCCTCCAATACAGTACGGACGGATATTATGGGATTCATATAATACATATACATAGTTTGCATGCTGCTTTTCTTCCTGGGGAATATTTTTTAACAATTACATTATCATCCCATTACGTTCTGCTTGCTGCAACCATTTTGGAGGCCATGGTCATCATTGTCAACTTCTCGAGGTCAGTCTTCTTCTGAAAAGTATAGGAAAACCCATGCATTTACACCAGAACGTTCTCCATTCTGTGCTCCACTAAAGTTCTATGGTATTCGTGTTTCTTATCGTCTGATGTGAAAAAACAAGCGAAAAGGCAAAACTGATTTATATAAGTACTTTACAAAATACCGTACATGCTTATTAGGGAAAGGCAACGACTTGCTTAACTGTCGATTTGTGTACAATCTTTGTTTTACATAAAAAAATGCTGTAAATGAAGTTCATTCGCTAGATATACGCGTATTTACTTCGCAAGCTTGCTTATACGGGTGGGTGGAGTTTGGAAATTATAGTAAGTACTTACCAATATGTCGCACTCGCAATGCAAATATATTAATGTGTTTAAGGAGTCGATTTTTTGGTTGTTTGGTCATTTACTACACCTGTAATATACACCATGTGTGCAATGTTGATATACTTTGGGTAAACGTAAGAGACGAGAGTGACATATAGAGATGATTGAATGAAAGTGGAAGTGACTTATATGGTAGAATTTGTTTGCGTCTTTGAGAAATTATTTAGCCCCATTTCACCAGGTGGGCTTCATGCATGCATAATATACACGTTCACAGCCGTTCCACATTCTTTAACATGTTTGAATTGTCAAATCATTAGGGATTCATGAACGCAACCATTAATAAATTATCGCATCAGTCGAAGTCAGAACGTGTACGAAATGTATGGAATATCAGGAAACCCACTTCTGGTCTCGCGTCCTTCATCTCTTGAAATAAATAGCACATTATGCATGGTGCCGGCAAAGACTATACATACATGTTTAGTATATAGGTAGTATACATATATGCTTTTATATAATCTTTGATGGTGCCGGAAATGGAAATGCCATTTGTCTTGGACATATGTATCAGCAACCCGATAAGATAGCACGTTTTTGTCGTATACCACTATCCAATTTATTGGTTAAACAATACCATTATTTCACTTCATTTCTTTTAAGTCACATAAAACCTGTCATTCTACTTTATGAGTTAAAATTTTGAGAATTTTACCCGTTTTGTGCAATAACTCCTCGATGTTTTCCTTCTCACAGAATAGGTTTGCTGTGAAGCCCCGTTTATATGTTTCAATACTTATTTCAATCAAAAACAAAAGTTTTTTCCTATGTGTCATATTTTTTAAGGTGAGAACCTTGTGGATTCTACTCGGATCTCGGTCTTATCATCAATGTCCTATTTAGGCATTTCTGCAAATGGGTTAGGTTTTGTCTCACTCTAATAGTTAGCATATGGAAAGTAATTGCAAGCTCGTCAATCGAGTCTAAAAGAAACATAACTTATATAGTTCATGAATTGTAGAGGTTGGGTTTAGAAGTATCAGTTTTAGTCCCATAATTCAATAATCTATTATCACCATTTTGTTTTTGGTTTACTTTTACTCGTATGGAAATATCGACAATCGCGAGAAGCTATGAATTACTTGTAAAAAGCCATTTGATTATGACTTTCTTCGTTGAGATTCTAGAGTAGGTAGGTAGTTAATAAAAACGCGTTATTATGTATAACTACTGAGAAATTCAGTTATGCAAGTGTGTCTATAGTAAAACAACACGATATGCAGTTGCGATAAATAAAGGTATCCAGCCAGTGCTACTTTACTTTTACTTATAAAATATGAATAGGAGTGGCGCACGTTAAACCTTGACTTACAAAATTCATGTAGTTGTAGTTATGTACATATGTCGGGCGAAAACTTTCCAAAACTAAGCCATTATTATCACATTATTCAATCAACACAATATGGCTAACTAATAATTAATTAATCCTTTGTGATATGATGTATACACGTATGACTGCCTTGAAACAAGTTATCAATGTCAAAACCGCATTAGTTTTGGGTTTGGGACTCGATTGGAGTCAAATGGAATGTTTGTTCAGAATAGACACGACACGCGATATATTTTTTATGTGGGTTCCGGGGTCTCGGTACTCTCGATGCATATTCACAACAAAGCTTTCTCAACTATATAACATTAATAAAGTTGTTTATTACACAGCACAACAGAAAGTTTTATTTCTACATACTTTCCCATTTACTCGATATATGTATATAACTGAGTAAGCAAATGATTTTGTTACAAACAAAAAATGATGGGTATAGGTATTCATTAAAATACATGGAAAACGAACGCGGCGGGTAGCAAGCAAGTAGTCGCATATAAAATATAACCAAACGCTAGACAACACTAATTTTGTTTTATTCACTGATTCAATTATCATACGTTGTACCTGTTTCAATTTACTATTTTTATATTGGACGTACCTTCATACGGTTTATCAATACAATTTGAATTGAAGTTTCGTTTAGATACTTTCATGATTGCATGATATATGATATACTAAACCGGAAACCGATGCCAATTAAAAGAGATGGTATCACTGTGTATTAATAATAAAAGGAGAGCTACTGTTACCAATTGCAAAATATACTTAAGATATGCTTGTTAAAACCTATAGGGGCTAATATTGGAAACGCGAATTTGTTATATGGACACCTCATGCTCGCCGGGATACCTAGATAATTTGTGTGTATTTCATTTTTTGCAGGTTTACATGTCACTTTTCATCGGTACAAAGCTACAATTTAAACGAAACGTAGTTGTTTTGTTCAACATTTCGCTTAAGCAAGATTATATCAGCAACAAACTTGACTATTCTCTCTGTACCTCATCCCATCAACCTTTGAAGTAAAATAACTGCATGTGTAGTTCAACCTCCTTCCTTCGTCGATACCTGTGGGAAACATATTCACATAAATTGCATACTTCGATGTATATTTTAGAAGGAAATTATAAACATTATATCAATTCCTGCGACATATCTCAAATACAATTTCTTGATTTGACTTTTGATGAAGTATTTATATCAGAACGAATTGGCATTATACAAAATTGGAAAATCAACGTGTTATAGAGTTCATTCGTCTACTTGGAACATCATTGAGTACGATTGAGTGCAAACCGAAAACTCCCTGCAACATCCAGCTATCATTATCATCGTTTTCTCTGCCTGCATGTCCTTCTGTTTACTTCGCAAGTGAAGTTCCCTTGTGAAGATCGGTATAAACATTTTTCTTTCAGAGCACACAACATAACTATCAGCAAGCATCACAGCTATTCCATATCGGATCAGCAGCTCGCAATAACGCACGGATTGGAGTCATTTCTCCGTGTCTCTGTTCCTCTCTACATGTTCGCTCATTCTAGCCTTCACATCCAGAAAGGGAGCGTGGAGGTAGAAACGAAAAGCTCTTTTGAAGCTAGAAGCTACGAATGATCATCAGTTCCAGCCACTCCGCAAGTGGTTGTGAAAGAAGGAACAAGTCGTGCCAGTCGTTAGTGGAGTATCATCCAGGAAATATAAGAATCATGGTGGCACAAACTAGTATACGCTACTAATTTGATATTGACGTTACCATCTAAATTCTCCCGTTTCCAAATATTTTCGGAACACTTGCGAGTCGTGTTTCACTGCAATCGTTGGACTTTCTAATATAAGCCCTTGCTTTTACAGTTAAATTATGCGCAAAATGTAACATATTAGACTTATTTAATATACCCCAGTTTTACAGAGTGTACAAGACAACATGTATCAAATGGTGGAATATCAGTGAAAGAGCGTTTTGGCTTGTGCTCCCTATCCCAATCCCAACCAAAATCGTGCATTATTGCAATAAACGATCGTTATATTTCACATTGAGCATTTCACATCTTTAGTATAATAAAAAAGTGAAAACACAGTTTCTGCTTCTTATATCGAAAAAAACGGAGAATCAATAATAGCTTGGTCATTCAGCTTTCTCGTCACTTTCTCGCTTCTGGGGCTACACAACTATAGTCTGTGCATGGTTTTATATAAAATTCTGCGGTAAAAGCACTAGAATTTCTTCTATTGAAGAACGGGAAAAAGAAGAAGCGAACTCTCCAGAAGCCAGAACGTTTGTGGTGTTTTGAATGTAATATTATTTACGTCTGTGATTGAAACATAGAATCTTACATAAAGTGAAGATACCCATAATTAGTTTTTTCTTTATATATTTATTGGGAGTCTGGCTGTGTGTATAGTTTGGTGGCTAGTACGACTTTAATTTATCCCGAATGTGCGCTCACACTTCGAAAGTGTGCATTTAATAAGTGCCAAGTGCAATAAAGTAATAAAGTGCAAATTGTTTGATTTCAACGAATCCTGAGAAGAAGGAAAGTGGGAAACGGGTTAAAATCGTTTGTATAGTATGCGGAATTGAACTTATAATTAGTATTGATAATAACACCAACACCAAAACTACGTTTCACTTTGATTTTTGTAACCATCTTGGCTGCCACAACCCATTCCGTGTAGGTAGACAGTGCGCGAGTGAATAAAGCAACAAGATGCCTGAGCAAAGTAATGACTACCGGGTGGTCGTGTTTGGAGCTGGAGGTGTGGGTAAAAGTAGTCTTGTCCTTCGATTTGTCAAAGGAACCTTTAGGGAAGCCTACATTCCTACCATCGAAGATACGTATCGACAGGTCAGTAAATATAATTGAAAACATTGAAATAATATTCAGCATATATATTGAAATGACATGCTCGACCAGAAACGATTATTTCGTTATAGGTATTAGGTATTGGTTATTGTTGAGAACTATATAACAGTGCTTCTTTAGACAAAAAATGGAAGGAAATTGCTTTAATTTTTGTGCTTGTATCGTATCGTGTAGGCATCAACTGAAATTCTTTCGTTGCATACTATGTTGATTTTTTGTACCCATTTATAACTTGGAGAAAGGAAGATATACATACTTACATTAACTTTCTAATGTTAGTGTGCAAATTGTAAATACTATTTCTTCGTCATGAAAAACGGTAAATGGTCCTGTTTCGTTTGTTTCATTTGTTTTGTTTTCAAACCCAATAGAATTGTATCTAAATTGTAGTGTAAACGTAATGAAATGACAACAATCGTGTAAGCAACGTACAGAAGAGTTTAGTGGCTTATGATGAGTGCCAGCTTCATCATTGTTTATTGAGGATTTATGAAATAGGACGTCGACTACGATACAGTCGATACACAGCGTTTGAGTTGAATTCCGGGTGTTGGGCTCAATGGTATGACTCAATGTAATTTTGATTAACACTGTCTACGACCATTTTTTTTAAATACAAGAAACGTTATTTTTAATTTCCATTTTCTACCTAATTCTAATACAACTGTAGATGCTAGTAATATTGGAAATATTATACTACACATTTGTTTAATTTAAATTCGTTTTTTGGGCTGTAAGTTCAAAGTTCATAAAAATATGCTGCCCCATTCCCATTCCATTTTCCCAAAAATGCTTTCCTCAATACCAAATCTTTTAGGGCAGTGTTACTTATATCTCTATACAGCAGAGAGGTGATGACTGTAGGTACATTGGAGTTTAATTTATTATCAATAATGGGAAGCCAAGAAATTGGCCCCATTTCCCCCCGCTTTTATTGGATTTGCATGCCAAAGGTATGAGTCAGTTTCGTTAAAAGCACAAGGTTTCGCACAAAGATTACCGAGATGTAAACATTAACGTCTTGGGATTTATTAAGGAGAAAGTTTTAATCCTCTTTTCGCTTTTTCATTTCTGTCCATTACTTTACCATTTTACGATTAGTATGCAATGAAATCATCGTAGATAAACTTTTCTCCTCGATTTCCCATTTTCCTTCTTGTATACATGTTTCCTTTTCTCAAAATTATGCACCTAACACAAGGCTTGTACACGAGAAACGCTCGCTAGCTGAGCACAATGTGTGATACAGAACATCAGTAGCAGTCGCCGTATTTTCAGCAGATACTTATTAATATGATTTCCATTCACTCACATATCTCACTATAGATCCTAACTCTTTTGTTTAGTCTTGCGGGACTCCGTTTGACTTTCCAAGAATGGCAGTGAAAGTGAAAGAAAGTGGAAAAGCAGTGGTATTCTACGCATCAATGTGAGTTCATGGAAAGCGGAAATGATTAATTAATTCGTTTCTAGTGTACCGACTACCTTTCCTAATATGCAAAATTCATGATTTGCGAGAATAAACACAATGACTGGTTCTCCTACTCTAATATCATTGATTATCGACGACTAGATTTCCTTTGCTGCAGCAGTATGTCTATATTTCCTTTTCATCTTACAATTAGGAGTAGGTACTGGCACATGGAAAGCCATGCTTACATTACATCTTGAGAAAACCAATCTAGGTAATTTCTACTGGCTTACACTTCTCGGCGTGGTGTTGAACAGTTTTGGGCTGGTTAGGAACTGAGACAATCACGAGAAAATACTCTCAGTTTTCCGGAAGATTTTTGAAATGTATTTTGAGTTTTAAATTACTCA
Source organism: Dicranocentrus wangi (assembly GCA_036850665.1). Classification (NCBI taxonomy): domain Eukaryota; kingdom Metazoa; phylum Arthropoda; class Collembola; order Entomobryomorpha; family Entomobryidae; genus Dicranocentrus; species Dicranocentrus wangi. The sequence continues at coordinate 28,695 of JAANSN010000726.1, forward strand.
AAGTTGTTTAGTACAAAATTACAAATGCGTGTTACATTTTAGAGCTACTGGTTCGTGACTCAGCGTTAGCTAATGTAATGAATACCGACGCTATGTATGTCAGGTACGTAGTACGTATGTTTCCTGGAAGAATCCGACTAACAAAAAGGCAATGCTTGTTGGATCGCGAAAGCGAATAATAAGCGTAGGTCGTAGGCACAGACCAGATGTATTTATACCCTTGCTCTGTGGTTCGTATATAGATACTACAAAGTTCAGGCATTGACTTTTATTCTTGAAGCTTGGAGACGGAAACACTGTAATCGCAATCTGGAAAGGGAATGAAGAGAGTCTTTATGATTCGTTCTGCTTTGATAGGAATTCAGGAAAAATCATTGGTGTATTTATATTCTCCCTATATTTTAGCCCAAATTTTTGGTTACAGCACTATAAAGAGCAATAATAAATCATATTAAGAAATCCGATTTTCTCGTTACCCGAATGTTGTATTAAAGTACGTAGCGTGAAGTCTTATGTAGCCACTCAAGTGCTTTGAGAGTTAGATTTTATCGCTTGCGTATGAACGAAAAACGAAAGCGAATCGTGTATTCTCTCAGAAGGAATTTTCATGTCAGCTTTTCACATACAATTGCTGCTAACTGATAAAAGCTCTTTTCTGAAATAAACCTCCTAAGCTGGGCTTTTGGTTTATTCAAGAATCTAAAAAGGATACGATTTTTACTATTTGGTCCCGATACTGGAAGAATGACGAGGACGGACGAGTCCAAATTTTCAGTAGTGTTTGCTGTTTACTTCATTGAATACTTTTAATGACAGAAGAGCACTAGCATTGTCGTGATCGTGATTAGTACAGTTTTGCAGTCAGTATAAGCTTTGCACATTTTAATCTCGCATCTTGACGCTATTGATTGATGACGCAGTTACTATGATCAAACACAAAATGCTAAGTTATATCTTTGCAAAATTTCACCCTGTTGGGTCTTGTAGCTATTTTCTGGCGGGTTGCCGAAACCAAATTCCAACGGAGTATTGTTGCTGCGTGTTGTAGCTTTCGATCGACATACAGTACAATCGTATATGTTTGTAGCGCAACTTTAGTCCATTTATTTAGCCCAAATCAGGAATTAAATACTTTCCCAGCTAGCACATTCTTTGTTGGTGAGCAAGGTAAGTAATGATGGCAATAAAGTTGCTTTCTATGTGAAACACTGCTTCGTTGCTTTTATATTTACAACTTGCCGAAAACCCTTACCATAAGATCTTTTATAAATAAATACGATTGCTCTAAATTTTCCGTGTAATCGGACTTTCTCTTAGAGATGGAAGATCATTAAAATTATGTACGTTTCGGTTTGGGAAAGTAGCATTTGAGAAGAATTAGCTATATTTACGAACACATACATTTTCGGTAATAAATAACGTAATGTATATGTTGTATTTTCAGGTGATTAGTTGCAACAAAAATGTGTGTACGCTTCAGATCACAGATACAACCGGGTCTCACCAGTTCCCTGCAATGCAACGGCTTTCTATCACCAAAGGTACGTTTCTTAATTAATAACAATAGATGAATAGCAGAAAATAGAGCATTTGGGCTTGGGCTGACGTTTTGACAGTCGTGCTACAAAATTATTATGGAAGGAAAAGGAACATGTTGCTTCGTTGGCCAATTGTGCGACTGCTTTTTCCTGGATTCACTAATACAAATCATATGCTATGACAAAACAATTCACGCTTGTTGTTGTAAAATTTCCATGAAATTTGTGACTCGGAAATAGAGCCATGTTTTACTGTTTGGTCAACAAATCCTCTCTACCGCCTATCTTATAAAATACTTCAACAGCAAATTCATTAAGGCGAAGGGAAGGGACTAATAATAGCCATGAAAATTGATGTTTGATTATGATGAATTACCAAAAAAAAATCTCATTCTGATGATTATATAGGTTTTTTCTTTCTATGCATCAATCAGGTCATGCCTTCATCCTTGTCTATTCCGTGACGTCAAGGCAAAGCTTAGAAGAACTCAAACCCATGTGGGAAATGATCCGGTCCATCAAAGGTGATCTTACCGATATTCCTGTCATTCTCGTTGGGAATAAATGCGATGAAGTGGAGAATCGTGAAGTAGTTCAGGTTTGTCCTTACTTTTACACTCTAATATATAATGTACTCAAAGTTTACTTACAAATACATTACGCCCAAGTTTTAGGCCCATCATATACCCAAGTCATTGCTTTATACCTTCGTTGAACATACTTCCGATGAATAATTTTCAACGGTTACTCAAAATCAGGTCCTCCATCCAGCTAGAACATAAAAGCATGAATAGTTTCAATGGTCCTTATTTCTAGGCACAACTTATGCAGGCACACGTTCGCAGTTCCACGTGAGAGTAATTTATTCATGCGCAGACCCCTATTCTTATGTGGTCAACATTTTCTGTATGATTCATTATTCATCTGGTTCCTACTATACACGAAATATGGCACTTAAAAGTACGCTAACAATGGTAAATGTATGACATATATAGGATGTATTTACATTTCGCCTGGATTTATTTTGCAAAATACGAAAACCTTGGGAAAGGCTTTGAGAAGGCTTGGATTTTTCCCACGACAAAAAAATCTTCCTAAACACGCGTCTTGTGTCTTTCTATAAGTGCATAAGATTGCTTTTTTGCTTGTTCCTGTACTAGTTACAGTATATATCTCTCGACCTCTCTGTAAACTCGTATTAGGTAGTTAGTTTACTACATCATAGCGTAATACTAGCACTCTCCGGATGAACGTGGTGTAAAGTAAAAGTGCGAGACCTTGCTTGTGTGTAAAATACTTATTATATCATGTACAATACCGTTTCAAAGCATATTGTGCCATAACTTAATACATATCTAAACACATGTATATGCTGCAAGTAATACCTAAATGAAAGGAAGGATAGCTGTAGTATAGCTGTTCGTTTACCTTGTAGTCCTTGAGCATCACAATGTATACACCTTAGCAAAGCGTATCTGATTGCGAGTTTCACTCAACTCCTCCGAGTCGTCAACGGTTCCAAGAGAAAGGTAGCTTAAGGATTGCTATGTTTCGTTTTTTCTTTGGTGATTGTCGTCACATATATTCACCCTTTCTTCGAAAATTTTATCCTCTTGATCCTACCGCCACTGATTGTGAGTATGATGTACACTAGGTTCTCCTTTCCTTCACTTCCAAGGATTTTCCCTACACCTTAATTCGACTTTGATGGTATTTTTCTGAGACGTTTCATCTTTATTGTAGAGCAGGATACATTTGTAATATAATTTACTTGTTGGAAATATTACATACAGTAATAATATACTGCTAAGTCTGCAAAAGTGAAAGTATATAAAGTATATCACATTGTAATCAGGACAGGATCACGAATCTGCTTGTGTTGTACGAGTACGTACGAATATACCGATATTCATATTCATATAATTCTGTCTGATCTGATAAGTGAGGAAACGGCAAGAATGAAACGATTCTTGGAAATCGAACCAGATTGATTCATCTGGTATAAAAAGTTTACTGGTAGTTAGTTACACACAAGTAACATCAGTCTTTTACGTTATAACCTTTCAATCAAAAACGTGTTTCCCCGCTAAATTAAATATTGTTTTGATTATCCGTAATCATTAGTTAGTTCGTCTAGAATAGAATCTAATAGTAAACTTTGAAGTAGGTAAAGAACAAAGTATGTGCATTGTAACTCTATATTATCCCAAAACGGTATACATATTTGGGATTCCTGGATTTGAGATATCACAGTTAATGTTTCACTTTCATATTTTCGTTGATTTTCTCTTATCAACACTATTATTTGATTTGATTACATAGATCTTAATATCCGAATGTGACTTTATTTGTTTATCTCCATAATCATTTCATAGCTATATTAAGACTCGTCTTACAAAAGTAAGGACACGTTTATTTACTCACCATTAGCGTAGGTCAGCAACACTGCTTTCTGTAGCTGCCGTTCGTTCGCTTTGACATTTTATATTGTACATAAAAGTCGGTCTCACACAAACAGTTTACTTGCAGTACTCGTGTCAAAACAGGTTTATTGCGTAAATGACAATGACTCCGTGGAGGACCCTTCTAAGGTTGACTAACTAGGTTACTTTTACCGCGTCATCAGCTTGTTATATGTATTATTACTTATTGAAAGTGAAAAGAATATCCAATTGAACTAGAAGCTTTTCGTATGGGATATGAATATGATAATAAAATCTGAGTTAGGTATATACCTACCTATGTAGATACCTCCGTATCCCATACACAGATTTTCCCAGAATTTCGCATACATACTGTGTTATCAAAGGAGTTGACAGCGGTTGTTGGCTGTTGGCGTCATCAGGTTCACTCACACGTATGTAATGATGTAAGCACATACAAAGAATTCAAACTCAAACTGGGGATTGCAGGCAAAAGCGATAATGCGAATAGCAAACGGGATGTATTTCGATCAACCAAGCGCAGCGTAGGTTGTACTGATACTACTAACTTGTTTTGCGTTTCATCCCAGGTTTGATGACGGTAAAGATCATTTTGGGCAAGCAAGGAAGCGTTTTTGTTTTCATTTGCCCAAATAATCGATCTTTCATTCACTGTACGACAAAATAGATTTCATTTATATTTACATATACAAACAGAAATTCATTTATATTTACATATACAAACAGAAATTCATTTATATATACAAACAAACAGAAATATTTCATTCTCAATTTGCTCTTGAAAAATGGTGCGGGTGACGCTCTGAAAGCTTGAGCTTTAAATAAAACGTAAAACCTCTTATCTATTCACTGTACGACAAAATAGATTTATATTTACACCTAATATTCCATCCATATTATTTGGCATTTCAACCGAACTTTTTAGGGGGCACGCTGCCACCTTTTTCCAAACTTCTAATAAACAGATATCATCGAATATAGATTCAGAATTCAGAACAGAAGTTTACTTAAAAACTACTCGTTTGAGTCTATTTTGAGGTTATTTACTGCGAAGACTTTCCATTTTTCAATTTAGCCCGATTTTCCCGACATGTACGTATACATATATAGTATAGAGAACACATGTATGAAACTTAAAGGCATACATCCATGACTGGTAAAAACTTTTTTATTTCGTGTCATGATTAGACACACGCAAAGCGTCATTATTAGTAATACTTTCCCCTGAAAACTTTATCGTTGACGTATGTAGTGTGTACACATTTGTTTAGTAGGGTGACGTGACATCAAAGTCATAAGTTTTATATTACATCTATTCTGAAACCAGGAGTAATAACAAAGTTAGCTATAAAATAAAACAAGCACAAGCAAGAATTATCGTCTTTCTACAAAACATAAATAAGTAGGGAGGCAGAAAGGAACGAATTGCATCTAAAGGTCTATACTTGAGTCGCATTTTGCAACCCCGAGTCGAAATACACCATAATTGTGTGTGAGTGAATACAAAAAGAAAGAAGTGAAACCGAAAGTTTCTGCCTCCCAGTCAGTCAAACGGAATCCTACGAGGAATTATATTATGGAATGTGATTCCCAAGTTTTCATTTGTACCATACCACCCCAGGTTAGATTAGGATAAGCCATTGGCTTTCTCCCTGGAACTTGAACTATAAAAGGATTTAGCCTTCGTCGCTATGCAGTTACCTGCTTTAAGACCTTTGTAGGTAGATGATGTGCACACACTCGACTCACTCATGAAAGAGTGAGACCGTATCGTAATAACACGACCCAGAATATACGAAATAAAATAGACATCCTATCTACTGAGGTAAAGAAACGGTTAAATGTTAACTGGGAGCCATTCATCTTGCCAACTTAAGGTTATATACCTATGATCTATGTATTCCGAACTGCCTCCACATTCCAAAGTGTTCCAGAAACTCCAGCATAAAATAAGTACATCACATTATACGGTAAACTTTAAGACTTTACTCCAATTCCATTATCCCTCTGGATGCAATTTCCCTGATGATGTGTGATAAGAATCTGATTCTTCAGACTTACTTGCTCGTTTCCTTCTTTACATTTTCGTTTACCTACTATTACTTACCACTGCCGTCACTACCAATAAGTGAATGCTTCTCCTTTTCCTGTGGCCGTGCCTTTTTCTCAAAAATGCTCACGTAGAATCTTTCCGCTTGCGCTTCCAGTTTTGCTTCGCTCCACCTAATGCCATCATGCTTTTATAAAGGGAAGAGGGAAGGTGACCCTGAAAAAAGTACTAGATGGAAGGCTATATAGTTTTAGAATATTGCCATATTTGCCATTCCACGAGTTACACGTTCAGATAGAAGCTCCGTTATATGCTTAACTTAATCGTTGGTTGTACTCGTATCCACCTCACTAAATATTGTATGCATATTTGCGGATTTCCATTCTTTCATGCAGTTACTTACTCTCACACTTTAGTCGAGCGTTTATTACGTCGGAGAAGGTGAAAGCAAGTATTAATTTACTCATGTTTGTCTGTCTGTCCGCTTGTCAACACTGGACCGATTTGATTCAAAGGTACAATATTCCTCAGGTCATGTCATGTCACTGAATTATGTTGAGTCTTTATCAAGTGTAATGGTGTCAAGGTCAAGTCGAAATATTTTTTTTAAATGACAAGGTGTACTGAATGGGGTGTCATTTGAAAGTTTTTTGAAGTACTTGAAGACATATATGGTATACGCCAATACGCCTGATCTGACCTTGGTCTTATCGATAACTATGTTGTCCTATAGTTTATAGAATTATAAAATCTACAACTACAACAAACTCTGACAAGAGACCCTTCCGTAGATCTATCGGTAAAAGTATTCGGTTATAAGAATAAGAATAAGCACATGTAGAATAGAAAATCCTTCTAGAATAGTACGTCAACTTCTGAATGGGTGCACCTAAATACTCAGAGAGAATTCCACAGAATTCGGATCAATCTCGAGCATTTCACAAATACCGTCTTTATGGTAAAGTCTCGATGGTAAAGTTATGTTTGCTAATCGTTTATTAAGATTTAATGTATGCATAGTATGCAAGTAGGTAGTATTGTACTAGCACAGCAATGGATCATATTTTCGAAAAACTATGCGTCCACGACTCGCTAAAAATCTTTCAGCTTTTGATGACCCATTAGTTACGTAACGATTCTTTTAGAACCTGTTTGATCTACATTTAAAATGGTAGTCTGACTATCTTTGTTATACCACATAGCTCTGCATTGTCGTTTCATATTTTGCAAATTTACAGAAGCCATCCCTCAGCAAAAAGTTACTTTCATAGCTAGTATTGATATATGTGTATGATAGGTATATTATTATATTTTCCATAGGTTGCTTAATTACTCCGAGTGTCCATGTTACTTGTCGTCTTACACTTTCTAACATTACGTTTGAATTGGGCTGTGCTCCAGTTAATCCTGTTGTGTTACAGCATCGATTGAATAAGAAACGGCACTTTGCCTGGCGTTAACTTTTTTATACCAAATATGACATGAAGTTCGTACTACTAACATATCCATATAATGCGTTAGACACCGCTGGATGTCAAAAATTGATAAACTGGATGCTTCTGAATATAAAACTGTTCAAAACGAGGTAGACCCCCTGTCACCAACAGGTTTCGCTCGATCAGTTCAATGGTTTTCTAAAATTGATATTGCGTTTTACAGCACGGTGATGCGGTGCCATGCGATCTAACATAAACATACAACATAAGTAAAGTAAGTCCTCACCTATTTTGTATTCTGTGCTCATGTCACACAGCAATTGCAGGCGTACTTGTGACTTATGTGTGATTACTCTGAATCACTTAACAGCTAACACGCTGTGCGAGAGGATACCAAAAAGTTTAATATATATTCTAAAGAAAGCTTGAAGTAGAGGGAGTAGAGTGCAAAAGTGCAAGTATCGTTATGGGATGACCAACTCCCCACTCCTCCAACAGCCGCAATGGCTTATGACGTCAACAATAACTTTTACCCGTCTTGGCGAGTGGTGAGTTACGTAATATATTAGTGTGTGGGATCCGTACTGGCAATAATATGGAAGCTTCCTTTTCCTGATTTTCTTAGCAGCATTGCATACACAGTAGCAAGCTCCAGTGTTGGTGGTAGTGGCGGAGAAACTCTTCACCAGTGAGATTTCTATTTCACGATTCAGGGAATCTACCATGCTTTTAACGAGCATAGGAGAAAAATCGCAATAATGCCTATGGACAAGACATTTTTTCTATGTAATTGTAATGAAGTTGTGGCATGACTTTACAGAACTGGGTAAATACTGGAAAACACCACACTCAAGTTTTACGGGTGAATGAAGATGAAGACACTTCAAGTTTTCCTTTTGTTAACCTAGATCGTGTTTGGAATATTTATTGCTAAAAACTTTATTTCGGTGGACATTTGTATGAGTAAGAATGAAGATGAAGACACTTCAAGTTTTCCTTTTGTTAACCTAGATCGTGTTTGGAATATTTATTGCTAAAAACTTTATTTCGGTGGACATTTGTATGAGAGTATCAGAGAAAATTGTTTGATATTTTACAGCGCTGGATAAACTCGTAGTAAATAATATAGCACTGGTAAATATATTAGGTTAGGACCTATCGCTATATGTGATATAACTGTAGTCAGTTACTTAGATGCTACCAAATGAGTAGCTAAAAAGCATAAACTTTTGACTCAGATATCTTGAGTCGTAGGAGTTGCAAGAGTCGTTCGGCTACATTTCTGTGTCGTTTGTATTGTATCTAACTAGACATACTACAGGTTCAACAAACAGTTAGGCATCTGCATCCAGCCAGCCAGTGTTACTCGTATTCGTAAGGGCTTGGTTTGGTAGTTATCTCGCCATACTTCTCCTATCTTACTTCTACTTCGTCGTTGGTTAGATTGGAATGGAATGGACTTTCTTCACTGCACACTGGTAGTGCTAGTGTGCCAAATTTTTTCGTATCTCTGGATTCCTGACCATGAACTAGATTTTCAGCTGGACCAAATCCAAAACACCACAAACACAATACGTATAAAAACAAAGAGAACAAAAGTCTGATTCAATATATATACGTGCCTATAATTTAGTATACATGTGCATGTGCCTATACATGTATACTTTTACTTTTAAGCTATATACTACTTGAATACTTGTATGATTATGCACAAATCAAGAAAAAATAGTGTTTACTTACATATGTTAATTATACGGTTTATACCCAAAAGATGGTACAATTATAGACTACCACTTATTGTTAGATATACCGTACTCAGGAAGGCTACATACAAAATAGGTTCTACATACACGTTGTTTATACCCATAAATACACGTATCTTATAAATTACAAGTATTACAACGTATGCATGTGCTTGCTGTATTAGGTAACTGGCTATAATTTTGGCATCAAGAATACAAGAAAATAGCATTTTCTAACTTTCACCATCTTGGCGAAGTGACTAATCCCCAGCCGCCCAAAGCCATCCTACAAAATAACCAAGCCAGTTCTTCCAAATAACCAAGCCAGTTCTTCCAAATAACCATTTCACTTTATATCACCTTTGGCGAGGATTGTGAGATTATGAATAAATATAATTTCCTAGCAAATGTATTTTATTCCTTTTGTGTTATACTGGGTTATTGGATGTATTACTATTCAATCAGATTTATCAGTAGTAGCCGTCGCCAAATACTGTGGCTGATGTAAGAAGCGGTGTATTTTGGAGATAAAAGCATTTAAAAAAGAAAGTTTGATGTACATACGTGCTAAGATGATACATAATATACGTATATCTATCTACTACTGACATTTACAAGATAGTCAGATGTAAACTGATAATGATAGTTAACCCTTTTTTAACATGGATGATTGAAATAATGTGCAAGGTCATAGGTGTCTGAACAGTTCATTTTGTAGGTATTTATATTCGGGAGTGAAAACTCAAATAGGTAAAGCATTAAGTGGGGATTGGTATACGAAAAGTGGTTGTTTCACTTTTCTCCTTAATTAATCAATATTTCACGTTGTATCAAACTTGCTTTTTTAACCTGCTGGCTCAAGGACACGTTTATCCTCAGCCATCGTCATCCTTGTTCGTGGGTTCAAGACATGGCATTCATGGCAAGGCGCCAGTTCACTATAATTTAATTATAAACCCTAACCCTTTCCTTCTTGGCCTTACTGTCATCTATTTATGAAGTCTGGAACACTTACAATCAGATTGTGGGTTTATTCATGCAGCCATTGATCAACCTCTCGTTTCTATTTCATAAGCTCAAAACAAGCCTGTCTTTTGTTCAACTACATATGGCATTTGCATGTAGTGAAAGCCTGAGAACGGCGAAGTACAATAATCGAGTCCGTCTATGCAAAATACTGCCTGTCGTATATCAGGGATAAATAAATAAATAAATGGAGGTATTCTAAACCGCAGTGACTCAAATTGTATTTGTGAATAGGTCACGTGATTATTATTATCATTGTTGGGCCGCCGACCGGTTGGATCTTACATTATTAAGATTTTTGCTGTCTTTACTTTCTTTGCGTCAAACAAACAATTTGAATGACTTTTGCTAACCCGACATTTCGTGTTCTTAATGGCTTTAGTAATCTAATATTCAACGTGAAAGAAGAAAAACATAAAAAGAATACATATATGCATGTAGTGCAATCTCTCTTAATAAATTAACTCAATTTCATTACCGAGTGGAGGTTTGTCCTGTGCTTGTAAATCTGCTTTTCAACGCATAAAATTTACGGAATGTTTTCTATCGGGTAGCACTCCTCCCCTGACATCTTCAGAAATAAGTAGGAGAGGTCCAATGGGACATTTTTACAACTGGGAAAACCGTTGAGATTGAGAAAAATATATAAATAATCTAATTTTCTCTTGTCCATACGTCCAAGTACCTTCGTGAGACTCACTAACTAAAACACTAAACAAGAGCCAAGGTAAACCTTGGGTTTAGTTGTGTCATGTCCTTGAGATGTATTGCTATTATTTAAATGGTACGCAATTTCATTACTGCGAATACTCTAATATCTCTGTAGAAAATCGAATTCTACTAATTTATGACCATGATAGGTAAATGGAACGTCTAAGCATTTGTATCAGTGAACTCCTGGGGTACATATTGTTGGGGTGTTGTGCTATTAACATATTTAACATCGGATAACAATGCCCACTTTTTCACTAATTTTTAAGATGTGTAATTCTAAACTACTATGTTTGGTTTTGCAGAAAGACGGTGAAGCAGCGGCACGAACGTGGCAGTGTAACTTCATCGAAACGTCAGCCAAAACGAATCACAATGTTCAGGAGCTCTTCCAAGAACTTCTAACTTTGGAAAAAAATCGGAATATGAGTTTACAATTGGACACAAAAGGATCGTCGAGAAGTTCAACTAAGAAAGTCAAGGAAAAGTGCTTACTCGTTTGATTTGCAGGATCAGTGAGAACATCGGAAAATAAAATCTGCATCTGCATATACACTGTTGTTTACAATTATATAACTTTTTCTCTATTTATTGAAAATTAACTTTTAATTACTTATACGTAAGAAGACGTTTGCAATATTTATAATAATAATGATTCGAGGGAAGAGTTTTTTTTTGCGAATGAATGAATATATTGTTATGACGTGAACATCCATTGTAGATTATAAATTGTTTGTAGATTAGATCTTGCATACAAATAATTACAATACATACGTCTCTACGTTTGAAATGTTCAGCATCAATCACCCTATACTAGAAATACTATTATAAAAACAAAAAAAACTGTACATATACCGTGTGCGTTAAGAGCGGTCAATTTTAATCTCATACAGAATTTTCGGAATTCTAATCATGAATTTATTACTTGACAAACAGGCAGATATGCTTCCTTTAAATATCACTAATATTATAAAAAATAGTATGCAATGTAAACCCTATTAGATTGGTGGATATTAGTGAATGAGAATCAGTCAGTGTATTACTACATGGCAATGGAACGAGTTACCTAATTATTAGATATATCATGACTATGATGACTCTCGGATGATAATTTTTACCCAAATGTATAGATTTTCGACTGTGTCGGTGGAATATATACTTCATAGATAGAGACGGTCGCGCAAATTCCAGAAAATGATTCATTTTAAAACCGTTTTCCCTCTGGATCCATGTATGCTACATGGCGTAAAATGTATAACTATACACCACGGATCGAATGAATAAAGAAAAGTTGCGCTATGTTTGTGTGAAAGCATTAAGAAAAGAAGTAAAATAGACTGTATGCGTCGGCAGTTTCAGTGTTTGAAGTTTGACAAGTCACAAGTGACACATAATATCGGGTTTAGCGCACGGGGTACTGCAAGCCGATTCGGTTACTATTTGGCCGATAAATTTACCCTATATCTTAATAATGCACTCAAAAATGCTAAAAAAATATTTGTCACACGTGTAACATGATTTTTTATTTCCTGTGCAACTACATTGTTTGGATCTGGATGTCGACTATGTTAAGTCAATTTGTCTATATTTTAGTTATTTAGAATTTTAGACCGTGGCAGTGGCGAATGGCGAGTAGAAGTGTACTTTTATGGCACAATTTTTGTATTTCTGCAATCGTTCCATTAACATAATATCGGGTTTAGCGCACGGGGTACTGCAAGCCGATTCGGTTACTATTTGGCCGATAAATTTACCCTATATCTTAATAATGCACTCAAAAATGCTAAAAAAAATATTTGTCACACGTGTAACATGATTTTTTATTTCCTGTGCAACTACATTGTTTGGATCTGGATGTCGACTATGTTAAGTCAATTTGTGTGTATATTTTAGTTATTTAGAATTTTAGACCGTGGCAGTGGCGAATGGCGAGTAGAAGTGTACTTTTATGGCACAATTTTTGTATTTCTGCAATCGTTCCATTTTTCATTAAAGCCATGCGCCGTGCGCATCATAATTCAAAGCATTTTCGATTGTTGCTCAAACTAGTTGCCAGTATCTATCTATATCCCGTCAACTTGCCATTTTCCGGTCAGGTACTTTTTGCCGTTACATAAAAGGCCACACATCATTTGGATACAAAAGGATACAAGAAAGTTTTTAACAATGTGTTCTGCAAAATGCAACTTAAGAAATTTATAAGAACAAATAAAATAATATATATACGAGTAAATAGGCGTTGGAGGCAAGGCCATGGTCGCAAAATGATAGGTAATCATGCGTGAGATATCATGTTTATGCGTTTTTGCAGATAAAGATCAGTGAACAAATAAACACACCTAGAGCAAGGACGGTATGGTTAAAAAAACAGTCATCACATTCAGGAATTAGTAAGCCATCAAAATACTGTTTTCTCTCATAGAGTTTTGGACAATGAAAAAGTGGCATACTTTTAAGTTCCAACTTGCAATTGCAATACTTGAGACAACGATCAACTTTTTTAATTGAAATATAGAATGAAGTAATTGATCAAATTACTTTTAAGTTCTATCGCTAAACATCTAGCATGTAGGGTTGTTATTTAATTGTTATAAATTATGCAAGTAATATGTATCGCGCGAAACAAAATGTATGTACACTTTACTAGAAGTATATATATGTAATTAATTAGCCGAAATTGCAAATGGTTTTGTTGGAAAACTTATGACAACTTCTTGTAAACTAACTTCATAGAAATAGTAAAACTATCTATCCATCTTACAATTTATAACTAACAAGGGTTTTTAGAAAATCGAGGAAACATATATACTAACTTTGTTATTATCAGCGTATTGTGCTGAATGATATTTGAAATTCTTTTTGACGTGGCCAAAGTCAATTTCCTATCTTGTAGTGTAATTTATGGTATGTATTTTTATGACTTTAATGACAGTCAAGTTTGAGTCATTCTTTTAGTTTCACAAAAAGGAGTTTCGGTCGGCGTTACATATATTAATTTGTATTTTGATTGATGAATAAATGACACCTTTCCATTGTTGTTCATGTTTACATTTACAATTTGGGATAATTACATATAACTTGATAGGTTTAAGTGCAAATGTAAAAGCAGGTTTAAGGTTCAAAAAAGAAAGCATAATGCCGTTTAAATCAAATGTTTACATCATTAGTAATGATGTAAGCAGAGTATGACCTCACATATGAAGGTCTATCAGTCTATCACCAATCACCACCACCCCATAAAATAAATCTCTCTTATCTTCATGAACGTGTGTAAGCGACGCTTAAAAGTACGTAAAAACACGAACGTGATTTCTTTCCAATTCCAACACAAGGAAAGCAGTGTGGCTTTCTTTGGCCACACTTATACTAGTCACTTGAGTACCTGCCTGCTAACGCCCTGCCCTTGTAGCCACCGGATCAGGACCTTTTTTCAGGATCTCAATAATAATAATAATAGAATTATTCTTGAAGAATGACTGTCGCATTGTCGCTGTCGTTATAGTTTTGCCTGTTAAGCACCCTGCGTATCGTGCGTGAGAAAAGCACCTGTGAAAGCCGACATTGGAAAATTATTGGAAAGGAATGTGTTCAATTTTCAATCCGAATATTGAATTACTTCGTATAGACGAACAATAGAAAAATATCCCAAAATATCTATCTACTAGACGAACCTATTGCGAAACGTGCATGAGTCCAAGTAACTGATTGTGAGTACCTATACAACAAGATATTTCACCTTCACAGGATGTCCAGGATCTCCCGTGTCACATTCTGACTGATTGTGAGATGCATGCATGATTTCTATTGGGAAGTGTGAGCGTTGGAATTGTTGGAAGTACCCGAAAGTGAACTCTTAATTAATTAAATTGGCTGTGACAAGCAAAGGTAAACTAAAACTCCCGTCACTCTTTCAGTTGCACATCACGGATAAATGCACGGATAAAATTATTTGGATTTTAATTTTCAATTTAATTAGTAATTAGGATTAGGTATCCTCGATATCCTCCAGTTCAGTTTTAAATGACAGGTCAGGTAGCTATTTAGTTTTGGAAATAAATACATCGTACCGTTAGATTCGCTCATATACATAAAAAGAATCCATAGACAGCCAGTTATATTGTGTATCATCATCATCATCATCATCACTTTATCACTGTTCATCTCAAGCAGAAATCTCAACAATATATACATACAATCAACGTTACAATGAGGGATTTGCGCATAAACCATATATGGCGTTGTTAAGTGTGGGTGGGTGTAAGTTTCCTAATTTGGCAAAATGCATTGCGTGCGATTGAGATTTTGTAGGGATGCAATACTTGTAGCATTATTAACGCATCGCTTTTACAAGCATATGATGTGACACAAACAATTGGTTTGTTTTTTAAACATTGTGGAGATCTACAAGTGTTTTGTATAATTATTACACAAATATGATATAACTAATAATTATTCGCTAAAAGATTAAAAAATAAAGCCAGGATTTAATCAAAATAACATTCAGGAGATTGCGGTTATTACATTACAACTAGGAGTGATTGTTTTATTACAGTCTACGTCGGAACATTTTTTGGGTGGGTGGGTGAAACAGTTTTGGCATTGAATACAAGTTAGAGCCACTCATCTGGCGCTCCTGCGCTGACCACTGGTCCTTGATATCGAAAATAGAAGTTTGGAAAATAAAGGCCACTTTTAGATGACAATAGTTCATGTTTTCTTTCATTTCCTAGAAACATGTCGGAATCTGAGTACAACCGTAGACGGGATGAACTGAATCGCCTGCTACAGCAAGAAGGACAGGAAGCCAGGGATATTGCACGCGAACGTGATCAAGCAATTAAAGATTTAAAAAATGTCGAATCTGCATACTCTGACGTGCAAGAGTAAATTAAGCTTCAGACTTCAGAGTTGATATAAATTATCCGTTCGGCTGGAATAATTTCGAATTTCCTATAAAAATGCACATTTTGTTATTTAACAGGAAATACGAGCGCGTCATGAAAACCCTTGTGTCGCTGAAGGAGAAAGAGGAGTTACTTATAGAACGTGATAATGAAAACATGTCAAAAATCAAAGATATGGATGAACGATTGAAAAAGTTTAAAGAAGATGCATACAGTCAAGTGGAAGCGTAAGTCAACAAAAAAATGCCGTAAAATAGCATGCATGAATATACACCCCATCTCTAGCTGGAGTTCCATAATTTGATCAAAATTCAATCATGGTTTCAAGTTTCAATTTTGCCTATTTACCTTACGGCAAGCAATTTTCACAGAGAGATAGAGGGGGTCTGGCGAGTTTCGCATGACAAACATTTTACCATAATGCTTCTCTCATAAAATTGTATACCTGGGTTGATGTTGATTCACAGAGAATATCAAAACTGGCTCTCTAAACTAGCCGAAGCTGAAGGTTTAAATCTCAAGTTGAAGGCAATGATACGAAAGGCAGAAATGAAAGTTGAGAAATTGGAGCATGAGCTTAGCCAGAAAGAAAAAGAAAACAGCGAACTCCATGGCTTGTGCGATGAACTTATCCATAATTCAGCTCGTAGTTCAGACTAAGTATTATATTGTCTACATTAATTATTACTAAATCGGTCGAAAAATGTTTGTACACAATTTATTTCTCCGTGATATATATGTACGTATGTACTTCAATTTTAATGTTTTATCAGTGCATAAGTAACGAAAACTCATAAATCCGAAATTCAGAGTACAATGCAAGAGTGATATCCAAACCTTAATTATTGTACAATAAAAATTTCCACATTAATGCCTATCACTATACAATTACACATGCATTATTAAGTCCTTTTGGTAAAAGTAGTCCGCAATAATGTAGATGAACAAATTCAATGTATTAATAAAATGACATAGTTTTTCAGTGTTTATATCTAAATTGTAAGTAGAGTTCTCAACTACCGAATTTTCACAATGTTCGTCATCCTGATTTGTTTGGGATTCAATAGTATTTAAGCGTTGGATAGAGTTTCGAATTTTAATCAAAAGTCTCGCGATAGTTCGTATGTCAGACATTACGCTAGGGTCAACAGGCTTCGCAATACATGCTAAAACAGCATACAGCCACTGCCCTTGGCACTGATTGATAAATCCTACATTCCGCAGCCACAATACATTCCACTTTATTAGGCTTTCCAGGTGGCCCTGACTAAGTTGCATAACTAAGTTCATGAGTGGACTATGCCCCAAAGAGATCGTTGAAGACGTTTCAGAGACTTTGTCCTCATTTGTTTTAGATGTCGATGATGAGCCATTAAGGATTAGTTGATCAGACGACTTCACAGAAGAACTGCAATCTTCCTCGTCGCAGGCATTATTTGTGTCAAGGGAAGGTTTGTCTTCCTTGTCTTCTAGGTACAACTCACTAATGGATGCATTATCATATATATCGATAAAGAAATTTAATAGCCTTTCTTCATTAGATTTCGTTTTCATAGCTGCTGCTAGCTTTAGAAAAGGCTGACCAAAACAGAACTTCAACCATATGACATTGTCATTTGATTCAGGCTAGAATTAAAATTCAAAATCCAAATGTAATTAAGAGCCTCTTTCATAAAATGTCATTTCGTTACAAAACGAATACAGTTAAACATCGTAATGGTAAATGATCGTACCACATCAAAGGGACAACGAACAAGTATTTGTCTAGACTCGATTTTGTGGTACCACCGCTCAATTTTAATTCTTGTTGCAGAAAAGTTGGAAACCGTTTCCTCTCTCCATTTTGTTGAAGGTATGAGATTTGCATCAACACAGTCGTCCTCTTTCTTTACTCCAAGGGCATTGCCTCTCTGATGAGAAGAAAAAAATTACTAGTTAGTTAAGAACAACAAAATATTTTGGGGACATATCAGATATATCTATCTACATTTAGCAACTTAACATACCTGCAAATAGTTAGCCAAATAATTTGATCTTACGCCATCCTCTTCCTCAGTCTTCACTTTCACCAATTTTGACACATCCGCATACACCACCTTTGGGATGCTCTTTTTCTCAGCCATGACTTTCAGCAAGAATTGAGACCCGTTCTGTGGAGTTGATCTTCCGTCATAGGCTTTCATATCTTTGGGGTCTATTCCTAACGCAATTTTCCCCAGTAAACCACACTCATCATCAATTGACGCATCTGAATTTCCTCCCTTGGGGTTGGGATACTCAAACTCTGAATCCGAGTCTGAAGCCAACATTTTACATTCTTTACATTTGCAGCTATATAGACCTACACTCTCTTCCTTTCTAAAATTAGCGTCAAAGTTCAATACTAGCACTAATTGTCCTAAGCTCCTCCCCTCCTCCAGTATTTCCCCCTCCTCCAGAACGGCAGCTCGACAGACTACTACTAGTAACTTAATTATCTCAAACACGTCTGACAGTTCCTAGCCTCCTACAAACTTATTATTAAATTACACTGACAATTTAGTACCAAACCTCGATTTTCTCACATACCTAATACATATTATCATATACCCAATCAAAATCCCACATTACAAATTACCACCGGATCAACAACAACATAATTGCTAGTTTGTTTGTGTAGTATATAGTAAACTGCAGGTAAAAATGTAAACAAAGTACAAATCTCCTTTCGTCAGCTCACTTTTGCACAATAATCTTCCAAGTTTTCATAATTCATAAACATACCTGTGCACAAACATAGGTGGTAATATTTAACCGCATCGCACAGCAAACACACACGTGCATATACAGTCATCTAGCTAGAGACAGTCTCACACATTTTACACTTTTACATCTACATAAGTACTTCACAACAATCACAACTCCACATATCACATCACGAATCACGATGTGCGAGCTGAGTGAATGAAGTGTGCACCTAAAAAAAGTGAACCAGAGAAACCAGAATAGAGAAGAGATACGAAAAATGCATAAGAATGAAAAGAGTGAGCCTATTCGATTCTCCTTTTTCGCTTCACTCACACTCACACTCGTTCGTTACCTACATGTATGTACATGCATTGCATTTCGTATGTACACTTTGCATACAGTAGTACACAGTAAATACACGACGACGACCGACCAGAGACCACCCACCCGCAGAGCATGCACCTTGGAATATCCGACTACCCCAGGCATTTGAGGTTTGCGCGTTTTCTATGAAAGGAAGCTGAAGGGAGACCATG
>JAANSN010000727.1:0-47802 GCA_036850665.1 Dicranocentrus wangi
TACGAATTCGACACATATGAAGAGAATCATTTATGCTTAAAAAGGCCCAAATAATCTATATCTAACGTTTTGACCGATACTCACCGGCCACCCTGTATATGTATGCCTAAATGGCCATCATGCGGAATGTGCAAATTTATAGTAGGTATAGATATGTTAAATAAGACGATATAACGAAAGAAGTAGCACCAGTAAACCAGTAGCACTTTTTTGTTGTCTTCCTTCTCTCCCAAAGCAGGTCTTTCACGAAAATTGTGAAGAAGCGCAATTGCAAGAAGTGCGTTATGTGAGAGGTCACGCGGACATCAAGTGCAGTATTTTATCCGCAATGGTTAGTAAGAAAATCCCCCAAGGAGCTGTCTCATGCCAAAGCATGATATCGCTTCACTCTGTTCACATCTTTTAATAGCCCAGATGGGATTGTTGAAGAATGAGAAATTATCTTTTTCTACTGTGTGCCGCAAAAAGTTGATATTTTTTTCTGGTCGTGGAAAAAAATCTATTTTTTTTGCATTGCTTATCTTAACATTGTCCCATTAGCTCTGTTCATGAGCATTTCATGGCTTGAATGAAAAAATTTAAGAAAAATCCTTTGACGAGATTTCACCCGACGGAAAATAAAGGTGCTTCTTCTTTTGCTCTTGTATAACGCATTTTTGGCCAAATGAATGTGAGTGGGAGAAGTTAAGATTTTTAAAAATAAGTCTTCTACTTGATTATACACATAATCAGAAGCACCCGAGCTACACATCAGGTATGAACAACAAAGTGGATATGCAAGGGCTTCTCAAAATCTGCTCCTCAAAGCCGACTTTGTCAAATAAATTAGACACATTATTTGACATTGCCTGCCTCATTTTCATATGCTATGAGAAAAAATCCTACAATAAAAGCTACGGATTGTTCTCCAGTTTTTTTTAGCGTGCAATGCAACCGTAACGGATGAGAGGATTTGCAACTTGCTACCCACAAGCGTATTACATGGAGGCGGTTTTCATGCTCACTGAGGGCAACTTCGTGCCAGCTCATATCTTAAAAAGGCTTATTTTCTCGGGACTATTAGCATAACAATTCTTCCATATTTTTTACATTGGTGGTTGGTGGGTTCGTTAAAAGGATATTCAATTTTGATTCAATTACCATCTCTGCACAAAAATCTTATTAATTTGATATTGATACATTGCCCTTGCTGGTCTTCAGTGATTGACAAGTATAGCCAAAGGAGATTACATAAGGAATCAAAATCCTTTTATCAATCTGGGGCAGAGCAAATTTTAGATAGAACTGAAAATGGATTTTACCTCCACAGTCAGTCTGACCAATACATATTTTGAGACCACTTACGTAGACAATGCACAATGCCTTCGTTGTATAGTATATCGCGTATGGTAAAGAGTGCCCATGAACTGCACGATTCACCACTTCCACAATTTGAATACTAATACAACTTACGTGGACGTAATCCTTTGTACATGTAATAAATAATGGAGGCTATGCATGCACAAAAACTGATGATGAAAATTATGGTGTGGGCCAACTATTTAGGATAGCGTTAACAACACTTGTTCATAAATGGCAGGCTTCTTGCATGCTTTCCTCTCATTATTTCACCATTTATGCTTGTTTCTAAAAGCTTAAAATACGGATTAGTTGGGAAGGCGCATATTTTTTGACTCGCGACTCCAGTGGGATTTATTAGACTCCTCACTTGAGGTGTACCTTTTAGCATCCATACATACATAATATCACTATAAAAATAAAATGTTTAACCTTTAAGGCATACTCCGTTCTTAGAAATCTCTACCATACCTTTGCTTCCACGAGGGTTACCTATATATTCACCTGTAAACTGGTTGTGCAGTTTGAATGTTGACAGCCCATAGATTTCCCGTGAAGATGAAATAAAGCCATTGAAAACTTGCACCAAAAACTCTTAAAAGGGCTTACTACTACTACCCTCTTCCCGTATAAACCACTGCTTTAGAAAAACAGCACACCGTTCTTTTGAAATGGAAAAGGCTGCAGGCTGAAAATCATTGTATTATTATTGACCAGAGTCCAGCTTGTACTTGCCTCATCGCTTTTACATCCTTCCTCACAAACTAACAACACAACCATCGCATCGTAATACGTAGTACTACGTTGAATACATCAACTTTTTTCTCCTTTCATTCTCGAATGTTTATGCAATGATAAGAAAAACAGCTTGGAGCAAATGCTTAAATATAACCATTTTATAATGTTGTATAATGTAATGCCTACATGTAATTCATTTTTCTCTCATACATCCCCTCAAAGTCGTGATACTGGAATACTAATAATGTAATCCTGCGTGGGACTCAACTTCACCTCATCATTTCCCTTCAATTTCAATATCCCAAGTAAAAAAAATCCAGCTTCTTCCTTTCCCTGTAAAGAAAAAACTCGATTTGAAACAGCACAAGAAACTACTTGTTGCTTGCTTTTTGTTAGTTTGCAACAAAATTTAGGTTCATTGCTTCCAGTCAGCCACTTTTTTACGTATAAAGCTGACAACCTCTCGGCTCTCTCTCTCTCTCTATGCATAAGTTGTTCTCTTTTATTATTTATTATTTATTGTGGGATGAGCACTCGCACTCTGGCACTATGAGAAGGGACAGCAGACCGGCATAAAAAAGGATTATATGCCCGCAGGGAGTATATTTTTTACATCTATTCTTGTCCGTTCCTTTCCTATGTGTTTCCCTTGCTTTCCTACTTTACCTTTACCTTTTAGTATCCGCAGGATGACAACGTGATGTAAGTAATGTAGCATATATTCTATTTTGAAAAAAAAAATCCTCTTTTGTGCTTCCCTTTTTACCACGAGAAAAAGACTTTAAAAAGCTGAAAGTCAGTGCACCCCTGGTTTTTTATAAGAATATAGGTACTAGTTTTGTGTGCCTTACCTTACCTTCTTTAACAAAAAATCCAAAAAAGGACGACAAAAAAGTACCCAGGTAGATTAGGTACACAATTGTGTGCTCACTGCCACCAACTTCTTTATTCCATTGTCTTCAATGACTCTTTGCGTGGTTGGATAAACTCACAAGACAATGTATCCTCACTAAACATGCTGCATAAAACATGGAAGGTGCTTCAAAAAGATTAAAATTTATTTATATATATGGATTCGTTCAGCAGAGATGAATAAATAAAAGTGTACAATTTAAAGGATTTTTTTTCTTGTGACTGGAACTCTGGTGAACCAGGTAGGTAAAAAGGTGTTACAGGTACATGGCAATTTTAGGTTGGTGGAGATGGAGATGTTTTTTTTTCTTCACTTCACCAACCGCGCTCTTATCGTTATTTTTGTTTGTTTGCTCACTCCACCACTTTGTTCATCATCATGGTGGAGTAGTAGAACTCCTATATATTCTGGTGAAATAATGATTCAGCCAAAAACCACGTAGTTTGAGATAACTACCTTCACTTTCGGTGTCGCTGTTCGGAAAACACAGCTCCTCTTTAATGATCCATTCTACATCATGTTTTCCCGAGCACATTTGCATTTTAATAAATATGTCACCTGCAAATAGGTATTCACAATAAGAGTTTGAATATGCCGTGCAATCCTTTTCATGTACAGCCTCTAGCTCTCTTCTAGCCCTTATTATTTCCCATGAGTACCGTGTGGACGGTGGAAAGTTATGTAAGGGTTTCTACGCTTCAAAAATCTGTGCTACGACTCATATTTGAAAAAATATAATGTTACATGTACCACGCATTGCATGGACTAATACCCATAGGCGTAGTTCTGACACGAAACGATAATGCCACAAGTTACATCCTCTAAATACCAGATAATAGTTGAATTCGTAATCCTATTTATCTCCCTTCTTCTCAGGTAATTACATGTAGAAAAATCATTAAAGAATCCTATCTTATTTTTGAGGCTTCGTTCGGTTGGTCAGCGTCATACCACTATACCTCAGTCAAGCCAACATAACCACCACCACCTTATTCCCTCCACAAAAAATCCAAACAATGATGATTCCCCTAATAACTAATAATACCCAGGAGATGAGATGAGATTTTGATTTGAACATTTTCAAAGTCGTATTTAATCGTTGAGCACTGATGTGATGATGCAAAGTGCATGAGGAATAATAAGCAGAAGAAGATATAACAATTTTTTTAACGAAAAGGCCCTCACATTATCCACTAAGAAGCTTGCAGAGAGTATCATTATCATACTGTGTTTGTACTCCGATGGAGGATCCTCTTCTCATTATTACATCATTGTAAAACCCTCGCTGTAAAAATCCCTTGGGCTGCTGCGGCAGGATATTAATTTTTATTAAAGGATTTTTATTTCTTTTAATATTTCCTTTCTCGTCGAATACCACCAAGACATCATGAATATGAATTGTGTGCCGTCCTAGAATGTTTCTGGCATTCGTATATATAGGTGGTGCATACCTTATGAGTAGGTACATGGAATTGTGGACTGTGGAATGCATAATCTTTACAGTATGGCAAATGTCGGTCCGCTTTCAAATGCGACCAACAATAAAGCGAACCGTTTATATTTACCAGAGAGAGGTATTCCATACACCAAAGCAAAAGTCGGATAAAAGGCTGTCTATATAGACGATACGTACTACTATGGACACTCGTATGCAGATTGGAATGGAAAACTAACTACACGAGGAGGTTCTGTTCTCCTATTACAAAATACGACGGCGGTGCTGGCGGTAGTAGTGATAATAATGATGATTTTGATTTTTTGGGAGGAAAGATACTGACACTAAGATTATGATGATGATGATGATGATATTGCAAAGTTTCTAATGAAATGTGCTGAATACATGAATTGCATATGATCGTCTTTTTTATATTCTCTTAAGTAACATGAACGGGGATCCGCTTCAATGCAAATTCATTTTTCATTTCATTTAAGAAGAAAGCCCCTTTCATTCCTCTTGTTATTATTGTTGTACACTACACTTTTATTTTCTGTAATGGATCATCGTCACCAGCGTCAGAGTTGCGATTCAGAGGGATGCCATGCTAAAAAAGAACTGTCATGATGATGCAACACCAAACCCATCATGCCTTTTCATATATCGGCAAGTAGGGCTTTTGATGCAGTGCACACCGTGTACACATATTTCATTTCACATTTTAATTGCTCCTTCACACTTGCTTTGGGCGTCAATAATGCGAGACGGACTAACAAAAGGGGAAAGATGACATGCATATGTAATATTTCATATTGGGACACTAGCCCATTTTCCGAGTGAAGTGAGTATTTGAATTAATACGATATTTAAGTGTGGGCTATACTCCACGATGAATATTTTGAACAGTAAGCAAAATCCAAGTGATAATCCTCCAAAATATTGGTAGTCAGAGAAGGCGTCGTGGCGGTGTGAAGCCAAGGAAATAGATGGTCAAGTCATTTCCTGGACTAAAAGTCGGATAGACTAAAATAAAACATTGGCGAGCATTCAACACATCCCCACGAAAGGGGGAGCTCATTTAAGGTAAAAATTGAGGTGGAGGGAGAAACTAACCAGAAACTGGGAAATGGGTATGCTGACATACAAAAGGGTGTGTGTGGCTACAAGAAAATATTATTTTTATTTGGACTCCGGTCTAGTGATACCTTATCCGTTCCCTTGTGCCACTCGTTCAGCTTCAGCACTTTTGTGGCAGACTGCTTTCAACGAGATGATGATGACGATGATGATGGTTCTGTGTAGGATGATGCAGTGAAGTGACTCTACTTCACAATTTTGATTTGACTGCTTGCCTGCTGGATAGCGCATAAAATGGTTAGCAGCATAAGAAAGGTCCTACTTTTTTCATCCCCTTCTTCTTCGTAATGTTTTGGATGAGTCAATCTTGACTTTTGGGGTTTGGTTTCCTGCTTATTTGTACATCGTGGGAAGTACCCCTAAAAACTACGGCCATGTTGCCCACAAGAAAGTTTTTTTCCTCTTGAAAATGAATCATGTCTACAGAAATAAACAGACAATGAGTCTGTTGAAAAGATCTCAGATCTGGGATGTTTATTTGGAGGGTGAGGGAGCCAAGTTGTTGAGCAGGTGCACAGGATTGAAGGGAGTGGAGACACAACACAACATCGCATCGTCACATATATCCCTAACATAGTAACACAGTTCAGATTTACTTTTCATTGAAAAATATTATTATCTTGAGACTTTGAGAGGCACACATTTTCGTGGTGGTATCAAAGTTCAAACCGTCATAATAAATGTCTCGAAAAATGATGTCTTTTTCACTCGCATCCCAACCTAATCCGTTGCCATTTCACAGATGACTTGATCTTTTGGCTTGGGTCAGGAAAAGTGGTTAAGCCTTAAGGTTTTTCGGTTGTACTCATTCGTGCATTGCCGAACCCATCTTACCTCCGCTGACTATCATCAAACAGGGTCATTTTCCCTCCAACGCAAGATATCATACTCTATATCACACTCAACGACTCAACACGAACTCCATTGAGACGCCAGAAGCAAACTTTTGCATTTAGGCATGGATATAAACTACGAAAAAAGGAAAATGATCACGATAATCACACACACAACTTGATATGAGCAAAAAAAATATCCCCAAATCTTACATTTTTGGTGTTTCTTTGCAAACCTTATGCCAAAAACCACAAAAACTGTGTGTGTGTGTGTGCAACAAAAGCTGGGATTGATTGGTTTACTCATGTTCCTCCATTATTTACCCAATATTTTCTATGTTAATGGGCTTTTTGTGGTGATTTATAAAACGAAGAGAAAGGAAACCTGCTGCTGCAGATGGAGCTTAAAATCAAATCATGGGTTTTGCACAAGCACACATATATATAAACCCTGTTTACATTGGGAAAAAGAAAGAAAGTATTTGATTCGTAACTCAAAACTCAAGTTCTTATTCCATTTTAGTGTTGACCCCGTTAAAATATACTTTTGCATTTGATCTCACACCTTATCTCCATTTCACACATTTTCCCCATGTATAAACATACATTAGCATAGGTGACCACTGTAATGATGCCCAATGTTGATGGTGATGATTGCGTTAGAAAGAAAAACAATTCTCCTTTTGTGTCTCACACAAAATATTTAGTTATCCCCTTTTCATACATTTTTGGTACGAACCATGACCTCTGAGTGAGTAGTATGAATTTTTTACGCTCACTTCATTCATTCATCCTCTCATATTTCACCACTTGTGTTCACGAACCCTTTTTCCTATTTCAACACACGAAATGCGATTTTTCTGCGATTCCTCCCTCATTTGGTATGTAAATACATACCGAGTGAAATGAATCCTTGGATTATATCCTCTCGCGTTGTGTGAGGTTCCTTATTTGATTGAAAATGAGAAGTGTAAACCATTTCTGCCGTCAGCGTTTGGGTGAAATTTAAGCTTGAAAAAAGGGGAAAAAGTGGAAGCTAAGGCCTAAAACTGTCATTTTTGAAGTCATCTCAGTATCACATACATCCTTCAACAAGATGAGATTAGCTATCAACCCGTTTTCCACTCTCTTTTTTCATTACCATATTACACGAAAAGGCAGTTCTTGACGGGAAAGATATTTAATGAACTTTTTTGAATTCTGGGGGTGATCTTGAGGAGATGATTAGTTGAGTCGTTTTTAGTTACTGGCTTCAACCTCATCAACCCATACCATAATTATTCAAGCCTTGAAGTAAATGCTAACAGTTTGGGTAGCCTATTCAATTTATTATTAATGTATTATGTATGTATTATGTGCATGCGCGTCTCACACAATTTTATTGTTACCGGTTGTGCACACACACACACACAACGTGAACGCAACTCTGCACGTTTTGACAGACAAGCTTCCACAAAGGCCCGTTATCAAAACGAATGCACATTTCTTCTTTTTTTCCTGAAAAGTCACCAGAAGCCATAAGCAGAGTTGAAGGGAAAAATATTAATACGTTGTATGCGATGATGATGGTGTTATGATAAGAATGCATATTGCACTCTTCATTTTACATAGGCTAACACTGGGTATATATCACTCATTCCTGCTATTGTCATTATTCACCTTGCATCCACCTGTGAACAGTTTTTTATACTTGAACTTGTATATGGCCTCTGGCCTAACATATATTTTATGCTGCCGACGCTGAACCCCAGTTTTTTCTTGCAGTCATTCATGTCAAAGTTATTACGGCAGTGTTTGTCATGTCTCAAAAGGGGATTATCATGAGTATTGCAAATTGCAAGCGACTTTTGTAACGCAACTGCTTTTTATACCTGTGCTACCAGCTAACATTCAAGTCAAGCTAGAAAGTTGAGGTTATCCATGTAGACATTGGATGCCATAATATTAGCATTGGTGATGTGTGCCCCTTTGTCTGTAATTATTGAGACTGAAGGGAATCCTGTCACTTCATTTTTCCTGACGTACTCTATCATATCCACTCATTTCTAATCTCTTTCTATATCCTGTTCAGTGAGTACTGAAAAAATAATTAAAATTACGCATAGGTAATGAGCAAACATCCCCTGAAAACTTCCTTTTTTCTCATTTTCATCCTCATAAAATGGGGATAGCATTCTGCCATTTTAATCTAATACAATTAACCTAAAGCACGTCGCGTCGTGTCAGCAGCAATAAAAGGTCGCTCTCGTCAACACCATTCAATCCGCTGCTAACCTTTTCTCACACGATCCACAAGTGAGCCACTCTTTGTTCGATTTTAATTGCCCTTTTGACTTTGCCCCAACTAACTTGAGAGAAAACATGACAGCTGCTTGTTATTGTTATTGTTATACATTGAAATCGCCAATTTGTGATGTAAAAAGGGCATTGTGCAGTTAAAAGTAAGTATTGACCGTTGATATCATCTCCTGATTTACAGAGGATAAAGAAATGTGGACTGAATAAAGTTAATGCATAATTGGCGATTTTAGCCAATGAACACATAATCTGTTTACTAATGATGTGGTGGTGACATGTGCGACATTGCACACTTTGCCTCTAAAAATTATTATGACGAAATAAAAGTCAGATGCGTGATGCAGTAAACTTGATCGTTAGTTTTTGGTGAATAGTCCTTGTTGAGCTGATGAGAGGCTACTGTAATGCCTACTTTATGACATTTGGGTTTCGCTTTATTTGCAAACCTGTCAATGCAGGATTGCTTAATGTTTGACGAGAAAAGTATGAAAGCCACACATGGCTCACAAAATATATTTGACATTCTACAAGTGCAATAAGTCCATCATCACCACCTGTTGTCTCCTCTCTCTGTCAACATGTGCTGAGCTTGGAGACAAAAATATGGCAATAATGGCAACTGTACCACTCATGGTATAAATTTTGTACGTGCCAGTTGTGCAGTTTCTTAGCTCACACATCAAAAAGAAACTGCTCCAGGGAGAAACACAAAAATCCTAGCTGAATGTTCAATGTTCCCCTCTACTGCTGGCTGCTGCGGATAGGTTTCCTATGTAAAATATTTTGGCTAATCCCGTGCACATCCGAGAAGAGACACCACCACCGCTCTGGTTTATGGCTGGGGTTTTCAGGTGATGTGCGTGCCAAAAGCAATTTTTTTAAAGATTTTTTTCTCTTTGAATTGTAGCTTTAAAATAAACTTGTTCGTTTTGTACACAATGTATTTTATAGGGTTGTTCGTTGTGTTTTTTTCTATGTTAGGAAGCCGCTTCGCCCAAAAAATGAACTTCCTGTCTCTTTTTATTTATCCAGTTCGTCAAGTCTTTTCAACCCTCGAATCAAGCGAAGGTAGACTTGTACCTGTAGTGTGGGAATTGGGAAAGTTGGTTTGGAGAGTAGAATGTAATAGAAACGACGACACCTGGAAACTCCACGCTGCTTTGCTTTCTGTATGATTCATTACACCAACGCAGACTATTTAAGAAAAGGGCATTAGGAAGAAGGAGGCGTTCTACCATTTGCATTTAGAATGGTGTTCATCTTATTATTGGATGAGGAGTAAGGAGTAAATATAATTGGGATAATATACTACATAATAAGACAAGCAAGGGCAAAGATTTCTTCAAGGAGTTGAAAACGGCTACTTATGTGGGTGTATAGGTTATGTATGTAGGTATTCATGAGAAGGGAAACTTGGAAAACAACCGTCTGTCACTCTCTGGTTCTGGTTTTGTCGGACAACCCAAGAATCACCGTGTGTATTATAATATTTACAATCATCTCCGTAAGAATATACCTATCTATACAGTCGTCGTCCAACACAGTTGTTTTCACTGCGACATGTGTGAACCGTAAACTGGTCTGCTGCTGCTGCTCCCAGTTTGCAGTAAACGCTTTATTTTGTAGCTTGACTACTTTCCGCACTTGCTCTTTGCCGTTGATGATCCTATATGCAAATGTATGAAGAGGTTAAGGTGCTTGAATGGTGGTGCGTTGATTATGATGATGATGTCAAACTGATTCTGATATGACTTTATTCTTCGACTCACTTTTAACGCTTGGATTTATTTGAATGCGAATACAAGAAGAGTAAAAGCAACCAGAGCAGAGTCTCTCTCGTTAAAACAGTTTACTCGTCCAATCAACGAAGCAACAACGGAAATGGAGAATCCTTTATTATTTTTTAAAAACTTATTTTACACTTGGCTAATAAATATAAAGTATATTGTGTAGACAAAAAGGTTAGTTGGCTCTCTGTAATTTAAAAGAAAATAGCACACACCTGTTCCAACTCCAACGATTGTTAGGGATCGGAAACGCTTGGCTGTGGGAAATGAAGTGGTTTGAAATAATTGAGGTTTCGGGTTTTGAAGGGAAAATAGATAATGTACACGCTGTATAAGAAAGTCCACCAAAAAAGTCGTTGATATACAGCCTTGTTGTCATCATCCACTATCTAGGAGTCTTCCATGTCCCATTAATTACTACTAATTAGGTATGTCCCGTAACTACTGTACACCTACACGATTACAAAACAGTCTGCAATTTTAAATAATGTTGTGACTCTCCCAGAAAATGATGAGATTTCAAGTTTCCATTACAGCTAGTTGGTGAATTATCCAGGAAATAAGAAAAGTATGCTAATGTCCCCCAAATTGTAAATAACCAAGCAATATTTCAAACCAGTGTTTTTGAAGGATGCATCGAATCAATGTTGTCTGCATGGACATTGTGTACGTACACCACCACCACCACAGTTGCACAAATCGTAAGGTTATCCAATCCAACTAAAAACTACAATGATTTTTCATCTACCACCCTCAAAACTGCACCCTTTTTCTCTTTGTCTACCTTCGCATCAATCATCATAGTGCGCGTAATCTCTTGTGAAAATTGAGTCATGCCTGAATTGCATTTTTATATGCACATAATATTCCACCCCACATTACGCTGCACGCTAAAATGTTGAAGGAAAGAGGAAATATTTTTTTTGTGCTAAAAGCTTAACCACTAAATGCTCTCTGACAAAAATCCTGCTGAGTAAAACGTGAATGCAAAATCGGTAACCACACCACATCTCACTCCACCACATAAATTCGGCAACAAGACACATTCGTAACTTCACAAGAGCTCTATTCTCCACAGAAAAAAATCCCTTGTCCCTCCATATCGTAAGATCATAAGAAACAAAAGTGGTTGTGGCTGGTACCCTTTTAACGTGATCTATCTGTGACATGATGCTTTGAAGAAAAAAATCTTTTCTGATATATCTTATTGCAAAACTTTATCTACACCTCACCTGCTACAATTTTTTTTCTTTTCAGGATCTGCAATATAAAACACATGAAAATCATGCCGTTCCCACTATAACTCCATTCTGCTCACACAATTTCTCTCCCAAAGCTGCTTTTCTCACATGCGAGCAAAGTCATTCTTTTGTTATTACTCCATTCATTCATCCATTTCTTCCCTACACTAACTAACTATGAATATTCACATGAATTGGATGTGGGTGTGTATCCCATCTGACATTACAAATTCCCATAAAGAATCAAAGGGAAAAAGGCTACGATCATGCAATATGTGCGGTAAAGTGTTCAAACGTTGACATCGTTATATGCATTATGCATGTAATAATTCCTTTTAGTTCATAAAGACATCATCATCATAATCATCATCCATTTTACTAAACATTGAATGAAGAATCTGGGTTGTGGGTTGTGTACTACTAAGAATATAGTTTATTTGAAAAAAAGGATGATTATTTACAAGCTCATCTCATTAATAACATTGTTTAAACGTTTATTTGCGTCGGAATTGGTGATGGAAAAAGGGGTCCCATTATTACGCCGAGAGATTAAGCACGCACCCAAAGCAAAATGGTATCGCGAGTCGATGCCTATCTTCAGTTCAGAGTCAGGGTGATTCTATGAGGAGCCGGTGTACACCTTTGCGCTATACGTGTGCACTTACCCATGTTTGCACACCAACTTACATGAAAAATATTTTATGCCAATTTTCCTAAGCGTATAAAAATTATTATGGCTCTACAAAACTTGTCCACTTTACACGTTCATCGGATAGGAGTCGAAATTGAAAATGCATTTGTAGACACCTGCGCTGCGCTGCACAGTCAAATAACAAACAAATCATCATCAAATTGTTATTGCTTTGATTGGATGATGAAAGAAATTTTTGTTTTTGTACGACTTATATGTCCACTTTATGCTGAAATCCCTGATGATTTCTGATTCTTTTCTGCAGGTTGTGTGCTGGCTGAGTGCTGGTAGTACCGGTTTGGGGGTTTTGTGCACTCTGCCAACCCTCTTGTTTACTTTAACAACCAAAATACCTCAAGTTACACATTCTGTGGGGATCTGGGAGATACGACACGTTTAATAGGTTGGCTCACCAAAATGCTTTTTACTGCTTTTATATCGACTTAACTTTTTGTTACAACATCATCGGTTATAGGGACGTGACATTGCAGGTTGCCGCACGAACACGCGGTGACAGCTTTAATGTGCTTTATCTTTCTTACGTAAACATATTACACCCTCCCTTTAAAAAATACATAATACCTATATAGACTACAATAAGACCTGTCCCTTTTTACACATCTCTTGAGTTTTTTTTCAACCCTTGAGGCGAATACTATAGCGTAGTAAAAATGGACAAAATTGGCATTTCCATTTTTTATAGCTAATAATTTAGTCATTTGCACAAATATTAGTGCTTTGAAACCATGTATGTGTTTTTACTAAGAAGCTCACAAGTACTCATAATTTTACTACTTTCCATTTTAGACACTCTTAATGTACTCCACTAGTAATTGGAGTAAATGTCATAATGACTGAGGCTAAAAGAAGAGAAAAAAAAGGATTTTCGTGGTGGTACGTGCTTTCAGTCAGACGACGTAGTGTAGTGTATAGTGTACAAGCCCAAAAAATGCTGCCGAGGTTTGGGAACATGGGTGCAACATCCCATCTTAATAATTCCCTATTAAATAAGCCATTTTCAAAATTAGACCTGCTTCTCGAAACCATATTGATAATTGCTGCTTACACCCACACGCGCTCTGCACATTCACAACTTTAGAGTAAATGTCAACACACCAGGCAGACGTGGAGTGTACACACACACACATCATGTGCGTTCAAAACACTAAAATGTTTGCAAACAAAACGCACTCCGTTCGTTCACGGACTAGAAGTAAACTGGCTCGATTGGTTTTTTCCCCTTCGTTCGTGGCACTGGGCTCTCGTTGGGTCGAGCCAGAGGCAGAGTTGAGTATTTAATTACCCAATGTTTGTCTTGCTAATGGGGCTCACAGGGTGTTGCCTAATGCATCCAATTACTATTCCTTTAGGAGACCAGGCTGGTCGTGATTATGAATCTACGGCTGTAATAAAAATCTGTGTACCTATTTATTATAATCGTTTGACACATTCAACAAAATTTTATGAATGAATATATTCAATCCACGCCATTTCTCTCTGATTGTTTGAGCTTCTTGGGTGCGTAAACTAGATCAGGTGTGTCTAGCTGATTTTTTTTTGTTTCGCCGAGCCTAAAAGGAATGATAAAAAAGTTCCCCTCAAC
Source organism: Dicranocentrus wangi (assembly GCA_036850665.1). NCBI lineage: Eukaryota > Metazoa > Arthropoda > Collembola > Entomobryomorpha > Entomobryidae > Dicranocentrus > Dicranocentrus wangi. The sequence continues at coordinate 14,015 of JAANSN010000727.1, forward strand.
AAAAACCAGATCATATTTGACGACCCCCTCATTCATGCCTTTTTGCCTGATTTTTTTTTCCGAATCAAGTCGAGGGTGAGTGTTACAAATGAATTTGAGTAGACAGTAAATTGCTACCAAAAGAAACATGCTTTACTTGACATACACCCATGCCCACTGATATTGATTACGCAGAGGAAATATCCTACATTGTTACCAATTCACGTGAATTACACAAATACTAAACTGCATCTGCTTTTGGCAATGTGGTGCTTGCTACGTGAAGGTATCACCGAACATGTTTAACAATCAAAGGGCGTAGTGGTATACACAGGCACAAACAGCTAACGACATGATCTCCCGTGATGAAAAATGTGCTCATTTGGTTCCCCCCTTATTTAACCAATTTACCCACGAAGTAAAAAAACCAGTGTCGTTTAGAATAAAAGAGGAAGAGAATTAATGGGACAGTGCGTGGTTCTATTTGACTTGCATTTACGTTCTCAAACAATATATATAAGTTATCAGATGCGAGGATCGTCATCGATATCATGACACGTCCAAAATGTGTTCTCGCAGACAATCCACTTCCCATGTTTAGTTTTGGGTGCGTGGGTGTCCAATATTGTTTGCCGAGCTACTGCCACATTCGGGGTTGTTAAGTGATCTCCCCATCTTTCATTATTTCATCTGGAAAAGGAAATGAAAATGGATTTTGCCTTTATTGCCGTCGCGTCGTCCCCTGAAAATGATTTTTTTTCGAACGGTTTACAGAACCCGACAACCTTCTCACTTCCTCTTATGCAGTTTGTCAGCTTGTGGCTTTGAGCTCTTTCACCTTGCCAGAATCTTGTGTAGAATTCCATTTTATATAATATTTATGTCAATTAACCCTTTTCAATTAGCCAGCCTCGCAACCTCCTGCTTTTCCATGAGGAATGAGTGAGGTGAACAGCATATACCTAAACATTTTCCAATTGATAACGAACGATAGCCATATGTGTGTGTGGGTGCTGAAAAGCATCATAGTAAAATGCAAATAGGGTGGTGGCCCAGAGGGATAGTTGTTGTTTTTCAATTTTCATTTTTGTTCACAAAATTTGCCTTCCACGACTGCAGACCTTGACGGGGAAGTTGCAGTGGCTGTTTAAATGACTGAAAATAATAGTAATCAACACTTTGGATTTTGGTGCATTACACAGTCATCTTGGGAGATAATCACAGTGATAACTTGAAAATGAATGTGTTCGCACACGAAACGCTTTTAACCCTAGTAGGGCTTGTCGTGATAGTACATCATCAGTGTCAGAGGGATACGTATTCCCTCTGTCAAGGTTGGGATGATGGTCTCTTATCTGTATTTACTTGGTGATAACTGTTGTAAGAAAGTGACAACGACTTTGAGCATCAAAGACGTGATGATAGAAAAACACTGAAGTAATTCCCAATGCCCAGCGTGGAGCACTAGAGAACAACGCAACGTGAATTATGAATCTCTTCACTAAGACAAAAAAAATACGAAAGAAAGGAAAATTTACAGAATAATAACGTATGTATGTTAGTAAGTCGTATATTTCCCACTTGAGTCGTGTATAAATCTCTGCAATCAAATCAAAGTACAAATTTTACAACTCGAAAAAAATGACGAATATGCTTTTCCTCTTTTCGTTGATTTCCTTCTTCATTTTAATTGTAAGTAGTGCTCATGGCCAATCCTAAAATGTCTCGAGCAATTTTGCATCACTCAATTTCCCCAGAAAATCCATAAAGATGCCAAGTGTGAAGTGCAAAAACCTATGATTATTACATTATCTGATACATGTACAACAATACAATTGTGCACAGTCAGCAAGTGAAAAAAAAAACGAAAGCGTCGAGGTTGAGATGTTAGAGCAATTTTATGTCATGAATGCGTTTGCATACAGCCATCAATTCTGGAATACGATATCAGAGAATACACTAATTTTTTCTCCTCTGAATTTGCTGACATGAGTACACAACAAGCGCAATCTTGTAAAGTGTCCATCAAAGGGTATTAAATTTTTGCCTATTTTGGCGGTCTCAACCAAGCACGACTTGATGAATCAAAGTTGATGAATGCTGAGCACAGTGTAGATCCAAGGGCTCATTATATTTATTATTAAACTTGCTCGTTGATTTGGTGTGTCTAACATTGGTTGTCAGAAGGCGAAACAGAGACTAGGGCACTTTTTTTCTCTCCTTCATCATGACTCCGTATTGTGCACCACGATTAGCCTCATGATCATGACGCTGTCTCAATTTATTGCTCTGCTGGTTCCATTGACACTTCTGGATAAATTTGCCAACACCACTGAAACCCAAGTCTACACCAACTGGCACATAAATTGCAATCAAACGATGAAAAAAATTTTGCATTGTGAGAGGTAAGGAATCACACCGTGTTCACGCAACCGTGACCAGCTTTATTTAACCTTTTGTTCTTTTCAGAATGCTTTACGATGATGGCCACTTTTGCCGACAGATGATATGCAAAAATCTTCCTATTCGCTAGTAATCTAATCAATAGAGAGCACATGTAAAATGCACATCAGCCCCTCCTCAATACTATACATAAGCACTCAAACATCTCACTGGACGATAATTTAATCAAACTGATTTGTTTATTTATTTTCAGATCTTGCCATGGACGTTTTCCTTTATGCCAAAAATTGAATACTGAGTTTTGGCTGAGAACTTTTTGTCAAATCGAAAAAGAAAAATTAACTTCACAATGAAGCAATTAGTACAGCTTCTCCTCTTCGGGCTGGCCCTGGGAGCGTGGCAAGACGGAGCAGAAATCAAATCGTATTTCAAACAAGGTAAGCACACACGTTCCTAAATGACTTTTGTCACCTTGATCCGATCCACAAATATCTTAGAAAATTATATGTCTCTGACTACACATCGCATATTATTATTTTCTTCACACAATTTCTCGTATATGAAGATTCCTATACCAGTAAAAAAAAAGTGCATCGTGTCAAGTCATTAGAATCACAATCCACTAGGACATTGCAAAACATTTAAATATTTATTGCACGATTAATAACAACGGCCACGGACGAAGTAGAATTNGCATCGTGTCAAGTCATTAGAATCACAATCCACTAGGACATTGCAAAACATTTAAATATTTATTGCACGATTAATAACAACGGCCACGGACGAAGTAGAATTTTTTTCAAATAAAAAATGGGAATTTTAGCCTAGCCCACCATCACCCATTATCATTAGTCTTTGTGCTACTAAAGTCATCATGTGTGGATTATTATTACAGTGTTGCGAAATGTACACTACATTCAATTTCATGTAGCATTCATCAAAGTATGCAAAACATTTGTGTATTTATACAAAAAAAATCATACCTAAATTATGACTATTCATGCGCACTTGTGTCAAGTACACCTGTATCACATCACAATATCACACCTATCTCCCAGGCACAAACTCTGTAATTCGTCAAAATAACACATATGAGCCTTCGTGCATGCCTCAAATGAAAAGAATTTTTCTCAAAAGTAATATTGAATGAAGGAAATTGCAAGATTACATAATAATAATTCCTTCTTTTTCTTTCTTAAAAACAGTCTCCAATGGAATTTGGAATCAAATAGTTTTGAAATAGGTAGGTGTAATACGTGGTTTCTCGTAGGACATATAGGACACAGTGGGAACATGAAAAAGTGTAAATATTGTAAATGATCACTCACTTCACATTACGTACACACCAGTACATAGACTCGTCGTATTGACTATAGAAAATCGAACAGGTATTCTATAATCGTGGAAGCCAGGGCCATAGTTGTTCCTCCACTTTTTTCTCCCATTCATCTCCTTCCTTTCGTTTGCTTACTCGTGTGGCAATAATTTTATACGACAAGAAAGGCATGTAGGTAGTAGTATCCATAAACTAACTGGTCATCATCATCATGATCATCATCCTGAGAACAAAATGTGTATCTAGTGATGCAACTATAATTTTTTGATGTGTACCACTGCAGGTGCAAAATGTATGTACAAAGTGGTGCTCATGTTGTTTTTATTGGTTAGCCATGTAGTCCCCACAAAGATCTTTTTGACTTGAAAGATGATAGCTTTTACCTACTTTTTTTTGCAAAACGCCAATTATTCACTTTATTCACTAGAAGATGAAATGGGATGCGATGCGTGTATAAAAAAGAGTCTAACAAAATGCTAGCACACCTTATGCCATTTGTTCCTTATTGCGTGTCCACTTTACTCTGGCCTGTAATTGTCATTTTTGGGTAGCATTGACAGATGAAAATTTTTGTACAGCTTGTTCACACTCTGCATATTCATGTCGACTATGATATAGTACATATTTAAAGTTTAATATTATGCAACAATCCCCGCTGCACATTTATTTTGTATCCTTTCCTCTGTCAAAAACGTCACGATCGACACACTACAATTAGAGAGCGCAATATGCAACTGATGATTAGGATTTTTTCTCAAATATTTTAGTGGAGGCTATCTGGCATATCCACACCATCAGTTTCAATTAAACATCTTAATGGGAAAGAACATCGTATTTATGAAAAGATAATGTTCGGAATGAATATTAAAATGACGTTACACAAAATACCGTAATATATATTGCATGTACACCCATTAGCGTGTAACATGTATAAAATAAGGGTTGTCGGAAAGTGTGCCGTGTTCCTGTCGATACATATATAAGTATTACATTTCTACTGCAAATCTTAAAAAATGGACCTTTCTGGCTAATTCGCGGATTTCCTTTTACTTGGCTCGATTCTCAAAAGTGAAGTCGTCACTCGTCATCCCCGCATTTAAAACTTTATTCAATATTCCCCTCTCGTCTGGTCACTTACACTTGGCAAATTTTGTTTACTCACTTTATATATTTATAATTTTGTGGCTTGCGAAAAGTTACGCTTTCTGAAAGGGCTGATTGAATAAAAAGTCGTTTTTATGCAATCCTGTGCGCATTGTGCTTGCCAGTGAGTGCCATGGTTTATGCTTGGTATTGCCTAATTGGCTCACTCTTACAAGATTAATGACAGCAGTTGTTTGTGAATTGTGATGTATGAGGGAGTTCATGACGGCCGCAGAATTTAATTCGGTCATTGTACAAAAATTTATTCATATATTTTCATTTTGATCATGTTGATAAATTGGATGGGCGACGGCGATGGGACAGAGTACACTAACTTGCCTCAATGGGAATTGATAAGGAAAACAGATATCTCCTTTGGTCAAATAAGAAAATCTGTAGGGCTTCTTTCTTGGCTGGTGTCAAGGATTACGAAAGCTGTCCAGTTTACACGAAATCATATCATCACGTTGAATCATCATACTGCAGTTGTATTTATAGCTATACAAATTGTTCGTGTTCATTAAAAAAAAGGCAATCTGACTTCCACATCTTTTTTTGATAGACCAGACCAGGATTTTCGAGGGAAGGATGGATGCAGAGTAGTTGTATAGTATATACTTTCTTAATTTTTGGTAGAGCATTTAATTTACTTTTAGTGCATATATGCCTAGACTAAACAGAAGATGAAGCTTTGTCCGTTTTGTCCTTGGCCGTTGGTGTACCCATGCACAATTCCTGTATAAAATCTCATCTTCATCCATTAAATACGAAAACGTGTAAAACCATCCCATGATATTTTATATATTAACCATGTAATCTCCCATTTCTAAGATCTCATCTCTCATTTTTTCTTGTCTTGTTGAAAACACGTACTGGTTCTTTAATACACATATAGTGAGTGTGTGTGTGGTAATACACCATGAGCTGAAAATCGCTGAAGTGAAGCGAGAAATCCTATAAGACAACATGCTTTAAATTTGAACCGTGCTAAACACACTTTTCATTTGGTTCTCATTACATAGTTATTACATGCACAGATTAAACATCTTTATGAAGTTGGAAATGGTATTAAGCGAAGACTGCAGACAGCTGGGTTCCGGCTTGTGGTAGGCTCAATAAGTGATGATACCCAAGTCGAATCCATTTCACAATGTTCCACATCCACACACTCCTAGGTTAACATAACACACAGCTGCACAGGTTTGTCCAAGACTTGCATTAGTCATAATGATGAGTTTCAAGTTTCCATTTCCATCCTTGGAACCTTCTCAACATTTTGGTTACACTTCGGCACTCGTAAAACTGAAAATCAAGGATTGTTGACTCATTTATGCTACCCAAGCAGAACATCTCGAATCTCTGCTGATTTTGTTATACGAGGTTACTAGACCATACAATATAAACTTGACGTCTGGTTGACCCTGACTAAGAAGTAATAATATCTGGACTATATGTATTCGTAGATATGAATACCAAGAACATGAGACGCAGATTGTTATCTAAATGTTTTTCCACTGTAACCTGCAAACACATGCGGTATTCAGCGTATATTCTTTTATTGGATTACAGTTTTGCAGCTTTTTTCTCTGAATTTTTTCTTGAAATCTTTATGACTTTGGGCGAATAAAAGATAATAAAATTACATTCACTCACATCATGCTAAATTTACACTCACTCACGGTTTAACCTTTGTTCGATCAAAAGGGAAACTTTTTGCAGGGGAGGGTATATAACGAGTTTGAAAATAAGAAGAGATATTTTTTTACAGAAACAATAAGGGAGTCTCCAATTCTGCTTGCACATTTGTGCTCCCCATCTCCATGAATCATTTTCTTCCGACTTTTCTCCATCTCCATTATTATATTCAATACCCTATTGTTCCCCTCTTGTTCACGTCTGTCTGACTTCAAAAGTTGTCTTTTTTGCTATTTTTACCGATTGACAAAAGCTATAACCTTGATTGTATTTCCAAAGCGCAAAAAGCGCAAGTTCGGTTCAAAGAGAGGCTATTTGAAAGGTGAATGAAAGCAAAAACCATTTTCGCCAACAAAGAACCCTGGCGTATTTTTTGCCCAAGTAGTGATGTCCTATTGTTACAAGATTATTATGATTTATGTAAGCTATAATACACACAAACTCAACGATAATGGAAAAAAAGATTTGTTGCATTGTGAGAAAGTGTTTTCCCCGTGTGCATCCCAGTTTGCTCGCAAAATAAATGAGGTACGATGAGATAAAATACATATTAAACAGGCAACTGATGAGATGATGATGACTGGTGCACGATACTGCTGGGAAATTATGTTTTCGAATCACTCTTGGATTGTGTACAGAAAAAGTACGCATGCAGGTAAAAAGCGCATGAAGAAGAGTAAAAACATCATGATGTTGCAAAATTTGATGGTAACATGCATAATATAGATACTGATTCCCTTATCAGTTTCTGCAATCCTTTTTCGATTGTTGCTGAGATTTTCCAAAAATGTGGCCATTAACCTTTTCAGCTGTCATCATTTGCGTATGGACCTTGCAAAAATCCTGGAGTGAGTCGAAAATGGGGAGAAATCCCAAAATTCACATTCACAGGCTTTCCTCCTGACAGCTGGTGTGTGTGAGTATGTTTTATATCATGAATGAAGGGAACCCTAGGACAGGATGAAGTAACAAGTGCGGGTTCTACTCTATTGCACCAACCGCAACCTTATTTTATTATATAACCTGTCTCTGTTAGCTGTTCAGTACCTACAGGTAACGACCCATTCTCTTTTTATTTTGTTTCCCCACAGGAAGCGCTTCTATATGAGAGCCCAACGGCTACGCCGACATGTGTCTTTTCAACCCTCGCATTGCTATCCCTCTTTCAATTTTTCCCACGACATTATGAAAATCCCCTTTATAGTCGTTTCAAAGGTGGAAAAATATTGTTCCTCCGACATTTACTACATGATTTGCAAGTAATTCTCCCTCTCTCTCTCTCTGACTGAGGAGAGCAGTCAGCGACCACAATTTACACATATTCTTTAATATATGTAATAAGGATAGATGTAGGTATGAAAATAGGAGAGAAACGTAATTCAATTTAATTCATCATCATATTCCATCACATGACACAAAGTTATTATGGGTATAGGCACTGTTTAAAACAATATAGACATTAGCAAAGCTGTGTACATGATCACATGCGCTTTTTTATACCCAGCATATGATTATATACGTACTATGTACTCCCAGTCCACTTACTCATTTCAAGCAGCCAAGCTGACTGGCAGGTTGAGATGAGAGTGAACAAGTTCCCATGATTTGTAATTAACATGGTGCATCTACGTCGTATAGATTGTTATTAAAGTCAAAAAGCCAAATTGTCTAGGTGCATTCATTACATGTGCACACATTCTACTTCATTTAAATTAACAATTCCATTATGCCTTCATTGGGTACACGCTAAAACATGTGGTGGTGGTGGAACTGGTGGAAGTAACGTAAACGTGATTAATGACGGATTTGATTTCGCAACGAGGACCCATCTATTAAATCTCATTAATAGAAATAAATTTTCCGATTTTTAATATTCTAGTGCAGCCCTTTCATTAGTTAAAACATTACCTGTTTCTATACTTGATTGATATCAGCATCCCCACGTGATACTGATACCTATTAGAGGCTCCCACCACCACTACCACCGCCACAAATTATCAATGCAAATCACTTTAATTGGCTATATATTTGCTTCATAAGGTGGAAAAATGAAATGTCGTGAGCTTTTTGAAATATACTAGTCCCCCTCAACTCCAATTATAGGTAGATTAAGGAATGCACCTGCAGTGCGACGTTTTCTAATTGAGAGATTTTTTTTCTCTCTCAGAAGGCTGTGCTGCTAGCTCTGATGTGAGTGGAAACAAAAAAGGGAAAATGTTGATCTCACCGATTAACGGATCAAACATCACCTTTGACAGAATACAAGTTAGAACAAACTGGCTGTGGGAAGGGGATAATAAAGACAAAAACAGAGAAAAAATCACAATATGTTGTTATACTATATATCCAAATACTTCCACTTCACTTGTACCATGTCATTGTCATCATGATCTTACAACCAATTATCATTTTCTGAATGGATGTGTTGTTGTTAGCTATTTGCATGCAATTTTTATTTCATGTAGGCAGAGATCATCATCATGTACCATGATGACAAACGCGACGACGAGCGACTGCGACTATGACACAATTGTTACAAGTACTTATTTAATCATCAACTGACAAAACTTTTGAAGTTTTCAACTTTCATCAAATTGCACTCATCCTCATTCAATTGAAAAAAAATTCTTACAGAGAAAAAAAACTCTCGCTGAGAATGTTGTTTGGGGAGGGGAGGGGAGTGAGCGAGCTGAGGGGTAATTGTGTTTGTTTTCTGGGATTGCGTGAAAGGAAGACTCAATCACTAAATAAACAAGTGATGAGTAACTGAGACGGAGGATTTCTCTTATATTCCATCCATCCAACCAAAGTCATTTTGTATATAACCAGCCTCAGCCTCTCAGCCAGACAGTCCTCATTTTGCAAAAAATGTTATTTTACCAGCTGATTTCCGCATGCATGCTATATCATTACTTTTGGCTCATTGTTGTCTTCCTTTTTGTTTCAAAATATTCACGTTCTGTCATTATACGCGTTCACGTGTTTAAATAGGATTTTTCACATAGTTTCTTGCAAGCGTACTTGCAAGCGTTATGAAACTCGTCTGTATACCAATCATATATGCTGTGCTGGCATGCTTTCCCAACTTGGTATGATAATGCGCTTTAGCGCTTCTTAATTAACTTGTTAGAATTGGAACACAACAAAACACACAACTGTTCCGATGCAGTCTCTATGCACCGCATGCTTTGCTTTTACCAAATCGTGTTCAGAAGAACACACAATACATATAGTATAGTAAAACAAAAATGAATCGTAGTTTTTTAGCCAAATAGTGTGAACTCGTAAAAGGAGATTTGAGGAAGAAAGTGCGAATTACGTGGCTTATTTATTAAAAGAGGTAGAGATATATAGAGTGATACAGTTTGTTTGCTACCCTCAAGAAGATTGATGATGAGGACCCCACGCAATGCATCCACGAAACAATGACCTTTTCCAATAGCGAGTCTTTTTTATGTGAACATCGTGACGTGTGAAGATATTTGGTGAGCTAAATAACACTTTTTTTGTGATGAAGGGAAGAGCTGTGTATAACTGTTTACTCCAGTGTAAGAGACAAAGAGGAGAAACAATAAGTGTTAATTTCATGAGCTTCTGTTTCCCCACAGGGAATCCCAATTAAATTAAAACTCATCATTTTCCTTTGTTTCCTATCCTCGTAGAAGATAAGATTTAGTTTAATTAGTACACCGAGCTTCATTGATGCTCACGAATGGGGAAAACATATTTCGTTTAAAAAATTAAAGTGGTCACTCGGAAACTATGTCCGTGACACTCGCTGCGCCAAAAATATCTAGGTAGATACTAACGGCGGGTAATAATGAGGGTCGTATTGTTTTAGGGAAAATTGTGTCGATGAGTTGTCTACCGTTTTTTTTGTGAAGGATGTACGGCAGTTGGGCCATGTTGGCTTGTCTTTTCTGAATTTCTTGCAGCAGCAGCCCCTGATGACTGACAGACAATTTCATTAGCCTCATTTATTTTTTAACTCTGGCTTCAAAAGAAGAGAAAAAAAAACTCCTCGGTGAATTAAAAAAAACATGTATGCTACTAGGTTTACAATGGGTATAGGTAAGTGAAGCAATCTGCAACTCGTTTCGCTCATCTTGAATATTTTTAATCGAAGTTGCAACAATCATTTATTGATTGAGTGGAGATGGATGGAATAATGAAATCAAGGCTGAAACGGGAACTTCACTAAAACCACACATCGATTGGACTTTCTTTTCTTTTATTTAAAAACCTTTTACCATTCCCGATATCTAATCATCGACATAGGATATTTTTTTTTCTGACTGATCGACAACTCGACAAGGGGCTCGTTTTCTTTTGTCCATTGTCATGTCTTTTTTTTTCTCTCTCGAAAGAATGTTGTTCTCTCGTGTAAACGTCGGTAGATATTTGAAACTTGGGATGTGGATATATATGATATATCGGTTTTAGTTAAAATAAATGTCGTGTAACAAAACGTTGTGTTGTTTAACTCCTGAATAGTTTTAAACCCTCTTTTCAATATTCCTTGAAGATAACTCACACAATGCAAAACGACAATCACACGCATGGCCTCCGCTTTCACAAGGTGTCGTGAAACTTGCCTTTTGTTCCTTTAGCGTCGGTGGGTATCCATATCCGCCCCAGTGAACTTGCCAACTTTTGTTGAGGGGGATCGTGTGCGTCAAGATGTAAAAATATGATAATGCATAAAAATGTGTATTAATGTGGTGACCGGGTAACTGCACATCTTTTGCAGGTTTCATTCACATGTCGTGTTCCTCGTGGTCTTTTCGGCGTCTTAAACCACACCACCTCTGAATGAGTCTTTTGCTCATTGAGACAGAGAAATCTTCTATAACTTCCACCATGTCTGTCAAGTCAAGTGTACTGCGTCTGCGTACAAGGGAAGAAGAGTTCAAGACGACTATGAAAATTACACTTTAACAGGATCCTTTTACAACGGAATCAAAATGATGAACAAAAAGACATGTTCATCTGTCTCTTCCTCTTTTATTGTTGATGTTGATGGGATTATGCTAATATGCCAGGATTTTTTATAGACGAAATGTGCGACTTGAGTGTGGTTGGCAGTTGGCAATATGGGTGACATGGATTCTCTCTCTTTTTATGACTCTGGGGATCCGCTATGTTTATGGAAATGAAACATGATGCTTGGTTTACGTGTGCAATTAGGCATGTGAACATGATTTGATGTCATACTCGTCTCCCATAAAGTTACAAAGTTTCTTTTGCAAGGATAATATATATATGTGTGTGTGGCGTTTGGCGTTAGTATATGGATGGATTGCAGCTTGAAATTTCCTTTAACAATATTTTCATTTTTACTACACAATGAACCTTTTGTTACAAAATAGTTCTAACAATTTGTGGGGACAGAGAAAACACCCATTTTTTTCTCTATTATTTGTAGCTAGCCATCCACTCGTCGTCACATATTTTTGTTTGTGGACACCTTATTTTGTCAACTTGTTGATCTGTTGTGATTGCTCTATTCTTCTGTGCCCTTCCTCCCAATTTCTCAATTGACTCCACGTCACTTTTTTTTCAAAGCTCAGACTTACAACGGATTTCGTAAAGATGATGATGATGATGTTGATGATGACACTGACATTTCCTTTCAGATGTAAACAATATATCCATGCTGAAAAAAAGCTGGTTTCGCGCTGCTCTCAACTGTATCTCCCTGGCTGATCAAGGCATGACTTATGGATTTCAATTTGTTTCACTGAAGGGAACAGTTTTCTATCTTATTTTAGGAGGGACACAAAAGTCGATATGCAGCTGACATTGCATTCCTATGAAAATTCGAAATGTTATATACAACGACATCTAAGGCTTTTTGTGCTTTGACAAAAGGCAGGATTTATCTGAAGTTACCACTGCGCATTAGAAATGCCAAGGGTAAATACGGTTATTGGCCCAGAAGAATAAAGAGGAACAGTTTTTCGTTTTGATTAGTGTGTGCACAATTTGTCATCTCTTTAGAAAAGGGATCTTGACTGAGCATTACAGTGAATAAGAAGGCAGTGTGAAAATGGCCGGAAGGTAAAAGACATTTGGAAAATGCCATCAATTCAATTTTCTCGAAAATGTTTTGCTCTGCAGTAATCATGTTTTCTTTACAAGGAATTAACTACTTTGCACACATGGCACACTGCCTTCCAAAATATCCCTTCCTCGACTTCACATCACAACTCACGACAATAATCATTATGATTATGTTAGTGCATGGTAATTAAATTCATTTAAATGCTGAGCCCCCACGGAATTTTATCAGAGCTCTGAAATATCCATCTCGAATGTTAAAATGAATCAGCAGCATTTTATTTTCCTTCTGCCATGTCACTCAATTGTTAATGGCGGCTCACCATTGGAATGCAAATGCGGAGCAAATTTTTCCCCGATGAAGATGAGACACAAAAAACATCTCATATATATTTTCCATTCTTATATTGTGCCACTGCTGACAAGTATGGTTCAAGGGATTTGCCATTTTTCACATTTCATCATCATTACTATTAGTTTGTTATTATGTTTGTGAGGATTTGGTTCAGCAAGAAAAAAATTTTTTTTTGTACTTGTGCTTATTTATCCTCCAACCAATTTCCCTTTGATAAGCTTAAAAACATCTCAATAATTCATGAACGAATAACCACATCACACACATCACCTTATTGCAAATGATAGCTAAGGCCGCAAAAGACGACAACAACGGTTCTCTTTCATCCCATTGTCCATCACTCTCCTCATCTTCTTGGGATCAGTACACCTGTCATGTCAACATATTTTTGCGGTAACCATCATCGCTTCACTTTTTTTCTTCGTCTCACTTGATTGGAATGCGTCCAAAGTTTTGACAAGAGGGATATGATGAGTTCAGCTTGTTTGACATCTTCAAATTCCCAACTCATTTCTCATTTATTTTCATGCACACAAGTGGAGGAGCGCAGACGCATGCGCAAAAAAAAAGACAACACAGTTTCATGCGCCACCATGTCTCATATTCCACTCCAATTTCTACTAGTTAATATAATACGAAATGAATGGCATATCGACCTTTTGACTTTGATTTTTGATAAGAGTGTGTGACCTCTTATCCGCAAGCAAACAAGGAATGAGTGACAGACAGACCGTACAAAATAATATATAATCCTCATGGATGAATTGGCCAATTCCTATTCGACTTGGAAATGCTCATATTGGCATAATAAACATCTGCATTATGCACACCACGACGCACGGGGCATAAATAAATGCATAGTGGCTAGATTTGAAGTTAGTGCAAATTTGAAGAAAAAAAATGTACTCGTCTTCCTCCTTCGTTCTTCCTGGCACATTATCTCAAGTGACTGTTGCATTTTTGATGAGCCTAATCTCCCGAAAGGAGATGAGATGATGCATGTTGCCAAGGATTAAAGGGAAAAGGAGGGAACAGGTTGTAGTTTATATAGTAAGCTGAAGCTGTGCCACTGAGATTTTTCTTTTGGCTAGGTATTTTACCACGCGGACCAAGATGTAGCAGACAATCTCTGTGTCGGTGTTGTCAAAGTTTATATCCACAAAATGCCTGTACTTTCTGCCTAAGCTCAGATTTATGAGGGAAGCGACAGGTGGAATTAGTGAACATGGGAATTGGACAGATTATCACGGCACAGAAAGTCATGATGTACACGATCTTAAGTTGTTCATCTTGTGAGCAAAATGCAATGGTAATGATGAGGATGCCATCATGATGATGTGGACTTTTCGAAATGATTTTCAGCTTTTGAACCCTTACATCTTCTGTAATAATAAGTGTTTGTGTGTGTGCCCAACTTGATGAATGGCAACACGCAATGGGAAACAATAAGGAATCCTCATTGGAATTCCGGTTTCTTTTAGAAAAATCAATGTGCAATTTTACATTATGCGTGTGTTCGCCCAACCTGTGTATGTGCACACTCTAAAAACAAAAATCAGATTGAGTAGGTGTTTCCTTATTAAATTGGCCCTTTTAGTGAAAAAGCTCGTTCGATCATCATCATTGTTACGGATTTTTTGCCAATATTCATCCCTCTCCCTGTCTATAAGCATACGGAAGAGTGATCCTGAAACTGAATGCAGCCAAAACAAGAGCCAATAAGTAATCTAACGGAATTGCTAAATTGGCTATAAGAAAGCAAACATGGCCAATTGGCGAAAATTTGGATTGGTACAAGACGTGCTAGTATTTTAGAAAAATATGCTTCATTAAACGGGATGATGACGGTGTGTTTCTGTTATGAAAAGGGTAACAGGCCCACACGTCACCACCACACTCCACCTGCAAGATAATAATGGCAGGCTTGTATAAAGTAAAGCAGGAGCTTTTTATGTGGGGTGCTGAAACCAACTAAAAAGTCCTTAAGGGTAAAAACTCTACTTTTTACGAATAAATTGCAAATGTGTACCAAAAATGTGGAGTTTTGTGATTATCCTGTAATTGCACGCTTCTCGGTGCAAACCTAGCATTAGAGTAGAGAAGTCTATGTACAAGTACAAGTCACTGATGAAGGATAGGTATCATCATCAGGATCATCAGGACCATCGCCGACATCAAAACCATTTAAAAACATCAACACAAAACATATTCCCTTAATGGGTTTGTGAGCGTTTATGCCAGCTAAAAGTTGGTCATACGTAGCGAACTACTACATTTTTGAAACCGGATCAAATGATTCGCTTTTCAGAAAATTGCCATTTGAACCACTAAAAATCACGAGCGGTACAACATTAGCCATTTTTCCCCTTCAAAATATTTCGTTGAAATGCAAAAAAAATGTGATCTTTCAAATGACCGAGAACACCGAGTTTGAAATTTTGAAGGGAAAAAGCTCCGCAGCGATTCTGCTTGGCAAGCATTCATGTAATATATACATGCCACAACAACAATAAACAGTGATATAATAGGTCGATTTGAAACGTAAATGTTTTCTCGAGAAACCCGATTTTCGCAGGATTTCTCTCAAGTTTCATCTTCCTCCCTGCTTCCTTTTTTGCTGAAAAAAAAACTCAATAAAAATCAGTAGGATGGATGTGCCAAGAACATTCTTCATTCCTTCCTTCTGTTTAAACTTCTTCTTCTTCAGGAGCAAAAAATCCAAAAATGCGTTACGTTACTACTTACATAAAAGATGTGGGCATGGTGTATGTGTAGTACACGCACGGAATCGCAAAAAATAATGTATTTCTTAAGACTTTGCTAAAACTCCCCAGTAGACATTCACTTGTTGCTAGTCATTCATGTCAATGAGTAAAAATCCAGTTTTTGTCGATCTCGACTTGCATACCACTTCTGTTTTGATAGTCTACATGTGCACCATTATTATTATTATTCCGCTGTGCTTCCTGCTCAACTTGAGCTAGTCACTTTTTTTTACCAGCATGACTAGGTTGAAATTACTTGTTTGAATTTGGTTAATAGATAGTCTTCCGTGGAGCACATCCCAATGGTATCATTCGTGAAGAACATTAGTTCAAGTCCAAAAAAAAGTTTAGCGAGCTAGACGGATTGATGCTTTTTGCATGTTTGACATGACATGACCTCTTACGTGAGTCGTGCAATATGTTCTAAACAACGATAGGGTTTGTGTGTGAAGAAGCTGAGCCACGAACGCACCAATTTGATCCGTTATCTCAACTTTGAAAAAAAAAATCGTTTTATTGACAAACTCTGGCAAGCACAAGCGCATATTACCCGATATTTTATTATAGGTATGCATGCATGATAAGAAAGGGGTTAAATGGAACAACAGTCTGTGGGGAGGTGCCGTATTTATATCTCATGATTTCAAATGAGATCTTCCTACATTTTGCGAGGAACAATGCCAATGTCATTTTCCGTAATGTGAGCGCACCTTCTCGTTAAAATGTAGTTTTCGTATGGAGCTGATCCGAATGCGCAATTTTATTAGTGTTCCGTGCGGGACTTAAATGCAAATGTCATACAATCCTCGATTTTCAATTAGTCAAACGACACGCCACGAGCTAAATAAAAATGAAGTTAAGTTGGAAAAAATGCTGATCTCATAATACTTCTGACAAATGCTTGTGTGTAGTTTTATAAACGGAAAGGAAATTTTCTAATATTTTTTTTCGTAATTTTACCTTCCTCATCCTCTCTCGGGAATGAGGTTGCACCAACTGTCCCACATTTTTTCGTCAAGTCTTTCTAAAAAATCACATCTTTTCATAAAGTGTTTTCATCAGAAAGCGAAAAAATTGACAGCTTTTATTCTCTTCTTGTCCCCCTATTTAATATCTTGCCGAGGATGTTCAGGCAGAATATTAAAATGAGCAGCAACACATAAAAACTCATTTTTTTCTTCACACAAACTTTCCTTCCTGTAAGAAAATGTTTTCAGGAGGAGAAGAGAGCATCTAATTTCTGCTCTTCAGCAATTTTCCCTCATAATTGTGCATGACACATATGGTGAGTGAGGGGAATGATAAAAGAAAAAAAAAATCTAAACAGAAAAAGTGAAACACACTGCATCATCATTTTAGAGCCATGTGTCGTTTACTATTAGAGCGTTTATTGACGCGAGGACAAGAACGAACAGCTTAATCAAAAAAAGGTGAGAAAAAGTAATTTGGAAAACGGTTGTATGAATGTATAAAATGGCAGTAGGATGCCACCCAAATTGTCAAATTGGTTCTGTTACAAAGTGCCTAGAGCAAAGGAGAATTTCGTTTATATTAGCACCATCACAAAGTCCCACCATTGGCTATTCAACGCGTCTGGTCTAGTTGATCCCAGTAAGATATTTTTTTTATGTCGACAAAGGCATTGATTACAGATTCTACAAAAAAGGGGATTTTCTTTCATTCTGAAACTCTGAAAGAGAGTTTAATAGTTTAGGTAGGGATACAAGGAAGAAAGCAAGAGCTATTTTCGTCAAAATTACAAACATTTTTTTAGCGACTGGCTTTGTCTGTTAGAGAGTTGTGGCACAAAACAATAACGATGCGGAACGACACTCCCTATTCACTTCCAATTCCTTGAAAAAAATGTCCAACATCATAGAGTGCACTGCACGACTACAAAGGTATCTCTAAGATTCGATCTTGTGATGCTCTACATATTGCGCTAGTCATGTGTGTTTTGGTACGTCATGGAAGTAGAACTAAAAATCCAAAATGTCATTTCCGTTTCTATGATTGTGACAGATTGTAATTGCTTATGGCTAAAGCACTACTGTACGAAGTACGAGCCAACTGTACAATATGGGCATCATGGGATGGAAATATGTGCTCTCCGTGAATTGCAATGACCTCTAATATCTAGGCCTTTGAAAATCATGAACAATTGGAGGCTTTGAATTATTCACCGTGAGTTTTCTAAAATCCTGTTTCCGTCTTGGCATTTACCTTACCGGCGTTCGTACACGATATGGTGGTGGTGGTGGTGCTCATGTGGAAATAATTTGGTAAATAGTCATGACGAACACCAGTGGAATCGTGATTAATGACAAGTGTTCTCAACACTTTTTTAAAGAGAAAATTCGAGCAAAATTAGATACCCCTATCCCTTTCAGTACCACACTTTCCTCTCATATTATTGTTTAGATGTTCTCATCATCTTTTTTTTCTCATCTTTTCAAGCACATTACCGTTCGTGTAATAATTACAAAAGGAGATGCACTCTCAGCAGAGTCACAGTCAACAAAGGCAGAATGGGTTAAGAGGGATGATGAGTCTGCAACAATCCTGCAGACACTATCCGTAACTCATTGTCAGAGTCAAACTGAAACAGTTTAAATCTCCGAAAGTTGTTGCACTTCCATTTGCATATAATAACACCACTCAAAACCCTCTGTTTTGTAGAGCCATGCCTATACATCCCGTGTAAATATGAGGATGCTCGTGCAGAGATAAATTGTTCTGATGAGATGACGATATGAAGGATGATTTAGTTGATTTAATGCAAAAATTATATATTACCTTTTATAACTTTTATATAGTGTATATGGAAATAGGAAACAACAACATTGAAATATGGTGATGATAAATAAACGCCTTGTTTTAATATAGTGTACACGACAAATGCACTCCTCCAAGTTGAGACTGAAAACTGAAAGAGGACGATGAGCAACACACTTTTAGTATAATGTAGTGTACAGTTTGGCAGGTCAGGTTTTTTTTGGGATTTATTGCCTGACCTCATAAATTCATCCTATATTGTGTACGACCTGCAGTTGTTTTTACTTCAAGACGGTGGTACATTATTCTACGTAATCTTCTATTATTACCCTGCAATAATGATACTGCTATGTCATTTATTTCCAACTTTCTTTCATTTTTTTATTCTAAACTCCAAGTATATGGCGGTGGTTGTTGGTGGCGGTGGTGGTGGTGGAGCCAAGCTGTAGAGGTGTACAGTTCGCATGCATATTTCAATTTCACATTTTTCCTCTCCGTTCGTAATGACAGCAAACAATTCCACTCACAGGAGGGTTCCCTCTTTCTTTCTACACTTTTTTACATACCATTGTTGTCAGCTAGTACTAGTGAGTGGCCATGATTTACAGGGTTGGTTTTACAGATACTTATATTGATACTTGGAATGCTTCCGCATAAAAAAAATATGCGTAGCGAGCGAGTAGTGTTGGTATTAATAAGTAGCAAAACAAGGAGGATATTTTAGATAGCAAATAGGAGAAAGAAAACAGTGAAAAATGGTAATGTGATTGCTGATATGATACAAAGATTATTTGATGCATAGCTTACATGATGGAGCTTGACTAATAGAAATGACCGTTTTTGACATCGACATCGATACTCGATTTCTGCACACGAGGGGTCCAACTAAATCATGATTTATGTGCTCTCATTGCTTCCTAAATGAATGGATTGTTACAGGAAACTGCAAAAGTGACTCATTCCTTGTGTCCCCAGCATACTATTAGATGGTGATGGGGGTTGTTATAATCATAATATATTTTTACGAGTTTTGTGCCCAACACACCAGCTAAATAGCTAGTTTTGCGTAATTGGCTGGGGAATAAGTTTTATGCAAAAGCTGATTTTTATGACGCTATCAAAATCGTTTCTGATACTAATGACACACCACAATAAATCCTGAAACATGATGATCACCTTATGTAGAATGGTGGCTTAACAGGTTTCAGCACAATTTCCAATTGTTTAAAAGCCCATTTTAGTACGGAGAAAGAAGTACAAAAGGGTAACCTCCCAATTTCTCATTTCTTCCCTCTCTCCGTCCAGATTAGAGTAAACGTCAAGTTCTTTTCAGTTCCCATTGTTGATCTTAATAAATTTTTCTCTCCGTTTGGAGCTATTGTATCGAATTTCTTTACCATTATCTTCCTTTTCATCACCATACTAGTTTTTTTAACGTTACTCTCGTCATTCAACTATTTTTGCCTGATGATATTGCTCGTGTATCCCTTCAAAAAAAACGTACGCTGCTACTTGACTAACTAATCAGGTAGGAGTAGTTAGTCATTATATGTGTGTGATTGTGCGGCTCTAGCAGGTGAGGAGCAACTGACAACTTTAATCTCAGAATAACCCTTCTATTTAAACTTTACGACATGATGAGCCTGCGACTTGATGTGCTTTCATTTTTATGCAAAACTGATTTTTTGTCTGCTTCTTTCCCTCTCATCCAACCTGTTTCTTTTCTATTGAATTGTAATAAAATGATAGAATGGTAAAAAAAATTGTCTAAGATTTCAATGCAAATTAATTGGTGGTGGCAGTGGGAAGAGAGTGAATGTTTGATCTTATTCCCACGGGATTCTAACTATATTTTCTAGTGATTCAAATAGAAGTTCATGTAGCGACAATCAAATGCGGAGCATTGCAACCTATTTGTGCAACTTATTTTTCTTTTACCTTTCTAAGTCGTGTAGTCAACAACTCCCTTAATGCATTTTTTATACTCCCTTTCATGCACTATACTCCCATCGACAGTGCTGTCATCATCCTAAATCATGCTAATATATCCACACTGCCCTCCTCTTAACTCTCATAATCTGGTTCACAAGAACACGCGTTTCTCACGGATACTCAGTTTTGGAGAGCTTAGGCATGCTTGGTCATTTTCTTTTTAAAACGTAGTAAGGAGATGCCGACGCTGATGTAGGTGGCTACCATATTTTCCCTCCAGCCTCGAGGTGTCTTTCCCGATATTAAATTAACTAAGATTCTCATTTTCCTTCGTGGTATTCATGACTGAAATTGAAAAGTGAAACGAAGGAAAAAGTTTTTAAATGTCTACCTCCATCTTCTTCTTGGTGGTATATAACCACAACGGAGGAAACCGTCGTCGTATACTGTCCCATTTTGCCAATTATGGCGTATTGCCTTAGCTTCGCAACCAATATTCACTGTCAACCTGTCAGCTTTTCAAGACACCATAAATCCTCATAAAAGACTTCAATGGCTCCATGCAAAGTTGCTTTTTATGACGGCTTCACAATCCACTGCTTCCGGCTAATGAAGAAGCCTCATATTAAGTAATGGCCGTTGTCAATTTCCACCATAAATCTCAAGTGTATGGCTTTCGTTGCACGGCGGTCACTTGATGAGAAATCCTCTCTTGGTTTTATATACCAAGAGAGTTTTTTTTCTTTCTTGGTTTGGTAGCGCATTTGCATGATTTGGGAAAAGGACAAGCTGCTTATGTACATTTCGATGAGCAAAGTGGAAATGATAAGTTGATAAAGAAAACTCTTTGTTCGTTTTTTTCTCAGGATATAACGCGTAATTACAAAAGAGTCATAGATAGTCAAATGTGCTTTACACTTTCCATTTGTCCATGATTATTAAGAGTGAGCATATGAGGCAATAATATAATAATGAAATGAGCAGTATCTCCCATCTGAAAGCGAACAGTTGAAGATTTTCCCAGCGGATTAGGTAGCATCCTTTTAGAGTAAATATGAGGTGAGCATTTATCATTCATAAACGAAATTAGAATCGAAAAATCGTTTGATTACAAAAGGTGCACCGAGAAGCTCTTTCTATGCACATAATATCTATTCGAGTATATATGCATCCGCTCGTGATGATATTATCGAATTTCCCTTTTTCCTTTTGAGGTTCTCACAAGAAAAAATATAAAATGAAACTTGAGCCTTATTTGGAGGTTACTGTGGAATGGTGACGAGCACTTAAAAAGTTATATGCCAATGAGGTAGCCTAGAATATTTTGATGTGGAAATTGGCACTGGTGACCAACAACACACCAACATAGTACGTAATCCCGGAAAAAGGAAAAAGAGCGCATTTCATATTATATGTTAGCTATATGCATGAGAAATGAACATCGAGTAGGTATTTATCTATGTAAATATTTTTGCATAAGTAAACTAAATATGTTGCATATTAAATTGTTATTTGAGCCGGATTAACTTATGGCCTCTTCCGTGTTATTCTGTTTTGATTTGCGCATTAAACAAACAGCAAAATATTCTAGATTATTTTTATATATCATCATCACCATCACCAGACTTTTGCAGGCGATAATATATGAATCCTCCTCGTCGTCGTGAGTCGTTAATGTATCAATTTCCAACATAAACCCCGAATCTGGGTCAGCGCACAGCAGTAGTAATGGCAAAAGTCGAAAAATGCTTTTCCTGGGGGCGATTCTACGAGAGAGTCAACACAAAATGTTTGTTTTTTCAGTGCCCATCGTGCATTCCATGCCATGCGTTTTTTTTGTTTTTATAGGGGTTGAGCAAAAGCCAACGGAAATAAACAGCTACTGTTAAACCGTGCACATATTTCTTCTATGACGGAAATCATTATAAATGCTTACATTCCGCATTTGGATTACGGCGAAAATAGCCTCGTACGCTCTGACTCTCTATTTACTCTAGCGTGTTCGCAAACAATTTGATCGATTCCAGATGATGAGAGGTTGAGGTTGAGGTGACTACTACACTATAAGAATTATAAAAGCATTATATAGAACTACAGTTTTTCAACTGCCCAAGTACAACATGGTCATCAAAATGATCACAAAGGAAGTAGAGAGAACTGAAAGTAGCATAATAAACTACATCCATAGATCCATTTGCATAAGTCATACCACACCAACTACAGTTCACTTCAGGTGATAACTAGAGCAATTCTCAATGATTTCAATGAGAAATGGTAGCAGCACACTGAACACCATATATATATTTTTGTCATTTCCTGTGATATAATTCAGCCATATTTCCTAACTTGCTGTTTACTTTAGTCGAGTTAAATAGCATGTATACTATTTTATTACATATAGGCACCCTCCACACCGGTGAATACGTATATTAGTTCTACACCTTGCACATTATTTATTTCTGTTTCAAATCGATTACCATTTTCTCCCATGTTACTACTGCTTGGGATGTGGGTTATTGAACCTAGTAGTTATCTCGGGTCATATACCGGTTAAAACCGTGTCTCCGTGTCAAACCTTTTTGTACAGCATAATCACTTTGTAAATATAGATGGTGGGTGAGTTATTTATTGCTTTATTTGTGAAATTTAGATAAATCGGTAGTCAGAAAAGTATACTTCTTCTTGCGGAACTCAATTGGAATGACAACACAGGTGTGTTGGTGCTGGGGCTCTCGTAGTGCATGGGGAAGATAAAATCATGTCGTGGAAAGAAGTGATAACATAACTTTTCACACTTTTTTCCCTCTCGTTCGTCATCTTCCCGACAAAAAATATATAATTACGTTGGAAAAAGGAAAACATTTTTTCTTGGTATAGATTTCCTTTCGAGCCCATCTCCAATCTGCAGTCACATTTTAGCGATCCAATATTTCAAAATAGGGTTGATAAGAGGATAATATGTATGTGGATGGATTGCTGCAACAAAGGTAGTTAGTTAGTATGAGTCACAAGTGAAATGTGCGATGTCGATAGGGGAACTACTTATTTCATAAGCGTAATTACGGATTGCGCCTCTTCTCTTCTGGTTACGCGGTTGAAAGGTGTGAATGGTAAACCAAAGCAAAGCAAAAGCATAAAGCCCAATTCATTTAATGTAGTTAAGCTTAAACACCTAATGCAACCGTCAATTCACCACAAAACTATTTTTGGATAATGCACGTACGTACGACGTACATACACAAATCGACGATTACGACTTCGCATGTGTGAGAAAATATGAGAGTTTCCCCATTTGACTTCCCATTCAAACTTGTGTTTTTGTCCTTTTATCTTCAACTTTCCTAAGCTGCTGCCTTTTGCCACACACAAACATCTAGAAAAGGCCCACTATCATCATCTTGTCAAATAGGAAACAATAAAAAAAAAGTGAAGCTATACATGCGCATTATCTCTCGTCTATCTTCCGCTCTTTGCTTTCCACAACTATCAATTCTCCATTCTATTTCCATCTCCTATCAAGCCTATATCAATGCGTCAAACAGGCATCCTTTTTCTCTAAAGCCCTTTTCAAGTGGATTATATTGCATGTCGTCAGTCATGCCACGAGAAAAAAGTTGCTAATCATAATTGTTCCTATCAAACTATCTCGCTTTTATTATTGCTTCACACTGCTTTTTTATCGAATTGACACCACTCTGAAAACAGAATAAAAGTCTCTGGTTTCAGTTTCGTAAAGGATGTCTGTTGTTTTTTTTTCTTCGATATATTCATATCATTCTCGTCGTTTACACTTTTATTACAATAGGACGCTCATCGGGTCACTTGTAAAAGATATTTTCGAGTTTTACCTTATTATTATTGTTGGTGTTTTGAGTGGAAAACATGAGCGAAAGGTCACCTTTATCTAGTGAAGTGATACATGGTCACATCCATATATAACTTTTTGTGGCGTATTTACGATACGAGCAGTAATGGAAAGAGAGCGCTGCATTTTAGTCCCGAAGGAACGCACCTTAATTTCTCATGCAGGACTGCATTTGCGTGCAGAGCAAAGGGTTTACGGCATGGGGCTCGTGTGGCAGAAATGAGGTGACAAAATGATGACACCGGAGATGATGATTGTCACTATTGGATGTTTTATTGCATGGGCACGTTGTAAACCTACTTTCCTTTGCCAGATATAAATTACTTCACACAAATAGAACAGTTGTTCAAGCAGTAGATTGCAATCATTTTCCATTTCATTTCGATAATGACCCTTTTCAATCATGTGGATTTTCCTTTTTGTTCTGGCACACGTTCGTATTCAGAGTCGTCCGTCGTATCGGCGGATCTCGCGTATTTTAAGAAAGACAAGGAAAGCGAGAAGTGAGATGGTTGGGCCGCTGCTGCTGCTGCATACCGAATTGAGAAGTGGATGATTAGGTGACAAAAAGGATTATCCTATTTTGCACTCTTTGGCATGTACCTGCCAAGCCGAATAAAGAGAGGCGATGTCGATTATTAATCTGAGAATGAAGTGGTTTGCGCATGCGCCACAAACAAAGTTGAGCTAGAGCAACTACTCTAATATTTTAGTGTCTTGTGAGGATTTCCACATTGGAAAAATGATAAATTATACTTGGACGCAAGTGGCGATAGCAATCAAGTGACAGTTCATCAATGCCCTGTGTGTCAACTGGCTTGTGTCATGTAATGAGCGAGAGTAACGAGTCATTGAGGGCAAATGAAATGTAATAATAGCTGATTAGCACTGTTTGGAAAGCTAGTTTTTATATATCGCTAGCATTTATGATATTATGTTGTGTAATAATACGCTTGCAAAAATGTTGGAGCCCCTTAAACAAGCTCTGGGTTACATTATAAAATCGGGCGGTTATATACTCTTCAGCACAATTAATATATCTTGAGTAGGGCATTTGATGTATAACACAGTTCTACCGAAAGAACAGACGCAGCTATTTTTTAAGACGAGTAAATAACGTTGTATTTCGTTTCGTCGAGGTTGACTTCACTTCAGTTTAATATCAGTTGAATCAAACGGAGAATAAAAAATAATGACCATTCTCTTCCGTAAATTACGCTTATTAGCTTGAAATTGTGAAGGAAGTTGCTACTTTGCTACACACAACTGCATAAACAATGCTACCGGTCAAACGAAAGGAATCGTGGGGAGTACAACTTAGGAAAACCTATTACTTCATAAATTGCTCTGTGCTTTCGAATCAAACACAAGAAGACCAGGAAAGGAAGAAAAGAAAAGCTAAAATGATGATGAAGAATGGTCATACCGTGCTCTCTCAATTGAATAAGTAACACGAGTTTTTTTATACAATTCCATATTGAAAAGGGAGAATCTCGGGGAACACGGGTCATTGATTTCTTCTCCACATTTTTTGTCATCATGCATTGGTTGTAGATCGATCGAGCAAATAATGCACCGGTACGGACGGCCTTTAAGAAATTCAACGTAGACTTCTTCTTCCACGGATTCTTCATTCACGGAATGTACGGATGTACAGATTCGCTACGTTGAAATAATCACTGTAATGATCATCAGAATTGGACAGGAGAGAAACCGATATTGGATACAGATACGCATTATTATTTTCAGCAAAAAAAGTCATTCGTTTATGTAAAAAGTGTAGATTACAACTGCAAAAACGAACGAGTCCACTGGGAATAACAGTATTTTCTTAAATAAATTGCATGAAAAATGACGATGTTAGACGGATGGACCGGTCCTGGCTTTAGCAATTTTAGCTGCCGTTTTTCCTTCAGTCAGACTTGATTCATCGCGCATTCCTCCAAAAACAAGAGGATTCATTCACTCTTCAGCTCACAGACAGAGGCATGTAATGAAATATTCAGCGATTTAGTGAATTGTGTTGTTTTATCGCATTTGGCAGAACTTTAATAACTTTGTCGTTTTCAAATCGGAATGAGTGGAATGAAGTTTGAAACTGAAGGTTATACCCGGCTCAGAAAAAAACGCAGTATGCTTTATACACAAGTTTTTAAATTGCGGGGAATAAATCAAAGTTTGATATGTGATTTTTATTCACAATTTTCCTCTTGCCACCACAAAAACTATATATTTTGCTACTGGTGCGGCTACCTTGTAACACGCTTCCATTCATTTTATTTTGACAAGTGTGCACTCGTTAGGGATACCTAGGAGCGGGTGCTCGGTCTCTCGTAACAAGAACAACTGTACAGACTTGAAATATATTTTGTTGCTTTTCGGGGTGCATTGTATTACTCCCCGTCTCCATTCTTTTTTAACAAGATGAAGGGAAAAAGAGAAGAGGGTGGGTGTGCAGGGTGCATTTTTCCTTCATACAAGATTGTAACAGCTAACCACAAAACAAACGAGATAGGTGGTAGACACAGTGGCATTGTGGAGCCTCACCAATTTCATTATTGAGTAAAGCGTAAAATAAATTGGATGACAAAAGAAGCCTTTCTGCAATAATAGGACGAGGACGGGGCCCAAACGAATTTTTGTTCATTTTCAGGAGCTCATTTCATTCCGAAAATGTTAACCGCAGAACAGCATAATGGTGTGTGTCTTGATAGATGTAATAAGACACATGCATCATTTTTGTGGGTGGGGAGATGACAACCAGAGAGGAGGATTCGTGTGGAGCAGTGGCAATAGTGGAAATTGTGATGAGATGAACAGTTACTTCATTTTTACAAAGTTTACATCTTTCTTTTTATTTTGACTGTGAATTTGCATTATTGCATCAACATTGGGTTCCCCTGCAATGGAAAAAATACGGAAAATTGGCAGTTTTAAAGGAAAAAAACGGCAAACTTTTAAAATTAGGATTTTGTGGCTACAACCCATTCCTTTTGTCGGGTTAACCAGGCATACAGTTCCCTTTTTTACGATGTACATAAAGAAATGTGTCCATGTGTATGCGGTGTGCGGTCTTCAATTGTCTCACGTTAAATAAAGGGTTGACAATCAAGCGCAATTTTTTTAGATGTAATATAATGGAATAGCAAATTGTCATTCGAAATTATGCCGACATTGATGATCCCAGAAGAGGAGGACAACCCTTTGTACGAAACTGTAATGACATAAACCGCTACAAGGCAACGGATATGGTGAGGATGTTCTCTGTTCATCAATCATTTTTATTTTTAGACTCTCCAGTTACAATTCGCACTAGAGAAAATGCCAACTAATAAATCCCAACGGGGAAGATCCGCATTCGAAATTTCCATTGTTTCCTTTTCGATTACACGTGGACAGTTGGCGAGTCAAAGAAAAATGGTACTTAATTAAGAAAAAAAGATGGATGATTTCCTTCATCTTCACATTCGAAATTGTAGACAACATATAGCGCAGCGGTCAGCCAGTGATCTTGCACTTTGTTGCGGTCTTCATATCTTATCTTTTTAATACGCATACATTATATATTTTTTTCTATAATGTCATGTTCTTGATCGGTTGTTGCACTTTGGCATTGCCGTCTCTTGAAAAAAATATCCTTTTATGTAATTTGCCGACAATGCAGTGTCAGAGGCTTGTTACTTTTGTACAATTTCAAACACCCTACACCACGCTTCTTTGCTACTGTCAGAATCATTAATAAAAAAAGAATATCTCTTCTCGCAGTATTTTTTTTTGCGATGAGAGTGATAATACATAAATAAGCTGGACGCCTTCTCGGAGCGTTATTCAGCATTTACTTGTACACCACCACCACACAGCCTAAATTGTAAACCGACCATTTTTTTTCTCATTGCCACTCACAGTGTGTCTATCTACTGCTCCGAAATCTTCAAAGTGCAATAAAATACCTTGTTTCATATCATTATTCAGATTAAGCAGTCTAGATACGGAAAAATAGGTGTGACAACGGTGTAGGGACATGTTTTTCGCTTGCACAACACCACTCCTTTCCTCATGCATGAATGCATATGCATACAAAACCGAACCATTTGGTCATAACATATACTTGAATGAAGAAAAAAGTTTCGAATAGGTTGGTTTATTATGAAAGATGGTACACCCAATTAGCGCTTGTTGCAAGAGAAGAGGAAACTGTAAATTTGAATAAAAATCCCTTTTTTCGGCAAATTAGGGGCTGCAAAGTGGGCAATACCAAGTGTCTTTTGATTTTAAACTTGTTTTTGTACAAAAAATATACATACCTATGCAGTTTCATGGTTTCAAGCAGAATTCAAGGTTCACTTAAGATTCTCCCGAAAATCAACAAAATTTTGCCATATTATTCTCTGCTCCCACTATCTAATCTATTCCCTTTTGATTTTTCTCGCTATTCTCCCAAAAAATATTCAAAGAGATAAAAGACTTGAAACTGTTTTCGTGTAAAATAGGGAACTAAACTACTGAAACGTGGTTTTACTGGCAAAACTGGAATTTGTCAAAATAACCAAGATTTTTACGGTCGACGAAAAGTAACATTGTTTTGAAAAGCATTCCATTTGATATTGTTAAAAGTAGTAAATTGATGAGAAAAAAGTGTACTTGGTGATAGACCGTGATGGATGAAAATGAGGCTTGAGACAATAAAAAAGCGGTGCAATCGACTCTGTATTTTTTCATGCAAATAAACGTCTCCATGCGAGCTTCAAGTCCTTGGTGTACCCAACTCTGAAAAATCTATATTTTTCCACCAGTTTTTGTGTCATTTCACGTAAAAAAAGCTATCCTTAGGGACAATAAGAAAGAGCCAAAGAAAATTACTATCATTAACCACAAAAATTTACATATATTTATTCAACTTTTATTGCTTGTGAATGAGCATTAAGGAAGTGATTACGTATGGATTTTTTCAGTTCTCAGCTCCCCCTTGAATTGAATTTACTGTCAAGCTGAGCATATAAAACTTGTCGTCATCTGATTCCTGTCGTTTTTACGACAACTTTAAAAAAACAACCAACCACTGATCACCCTTTTTAGTTTGGTAATTTGGTTCTCCGTCGTGAAAAATAAAGAACTTGCAGTTCTGGACTTTGCATTGTTTAACATGCGGAGCAAGTTGTAACTAGTACGAATACTAACAGAGATTTTGATTACACTTGATAATAAATGACCTACCGCAGCGCACAAAGTAAAAAATGTGTGCACCGCGAGGATATGAGACGTGTATAAATTACATGCTCAAATTATATTTATCATCATAATAACGAGAGAAAAAAGAGCAAAAAAGGATTGTTCCTCAGGTTGTTGATTAGTACAGACATTGACTCCACATTTTTTTTTCGTTGGTCACTCGTCCTGCCGAAAGCAATATTATGCTTTGCAGTGTGTACTCTAGTGTAAACAATAAAAATCTCTGTTGAAATGAATGAATTGAAAAAGTCTCAACGGCAAATGGAAATAATGTGCAAAAAGACTGCCCCTGGCAGTGGACCCAGTGGTCACTGAAGGATATTTAGATTAGCATTTATGACTTTTGTTCTTCTGCCTCATTGCATATAACACGGCTACCAGCTTGCTGGATGGCCAAATTGAAAATTCATGTTTTTCATATAATTAGTAATTGACTATGCAAAAAGCAAAAACTGTTATTACAACGACAAATAAAACGCTAAAGCAAAGATTGCCACTTGTCAATGTCATTTTCCTGTGCAGAGGGCACTTTGTCAAGAGTCGTGTGATGCCTTTTGTGTGAATGCATACATCATCCAGGGAACGGGAATATATAAGGAAAAAATATAACTTGTTAAGGAATGTTATCTCCTGTCCAGTAGTGAAAATGAAAGATTATGGCAAGTCCCCAGTAGTTCAATTATCTCAACAAGAATAATTAACGAGATTTATTGCTAAATTATGCAGATTTAACACACTTGAAGGCGATTACACTCTTGCAGATAATTATACAGAGAATAACAGAGAACGAACGGCTTCATATGGGTGCCAGCAAAATGTGAAAAATTAGTTTCCTTTTGCATCGCAAAAATATGTAACCTAACTTCATATCCGGTACTGGGAGATAGTGACCACTGCAAAATAAAAGTTTCTGAGAATGTTAGCAGATATGAAAAAGATAGGAAGAGATGGGAACTGTGTAGGACACGAGTTTAAAATAAAAAAAAGTCTCTCATGGCTGAGTCTAGACCATTATTGAATTATGGATCTCATGTCAGCTTCATTAAAATCAGGAAATTCATGTCAAGTTAAATTGGAGCAGTCATATCACCGTCCGTGCGTACATTTAACGCAAGTACCTACCACCTAGCTAAACAAGCTGGGGCATTTTTCTTCAGCGATTTGTTTTTATTGCGTCCTGGGATCATTCATTCGCTATCTCGCAGAGATAAGATGCATGTCTTCGAGTGAGAGTGGTCTAGTTGCTAGAGTGTATGAAGTATGCTTGAAAAACTTTTAAAAGATTTGTTTTGGTAATATACATTTTAAAATGATGAACTAGATCTCAACTTGACATACAATGACCACTAGCAATGATATCCCACAAATCAGTTGAGTACTTGTTTAAATTGTAATTCCTTTGTTTGCAAATACCAACCGAGCAAGAGGATTTTTCTATATTCACTCCCAGACGGAATGCTCTTGATCAGAGATCATGACTGTTTTTTCCTCTGCTTCTTTTTCATCGCTTCATTATCAAAAGAATTGGGACTGGCGGACCGAAAGGAAAGTGGTCTCAGAAAAAACGGATAATTCGCGTTAGCAATAGCCCATGACATTGATGACACATGCTTGTAAAAACAAATGTATGGGGAGTAAGAGCTTTCTGATGAGAAATCGATCTTCTTTCAAATTGAATACAAAATGGGATGACGTGACGGTCTAGTGCCAGATATGTTTCTAATCCAATTTACTATCTTCTTGGCAGACTGTATTTAGAGATTAAGAGGCTAATCGCGATTCACAAAGAGCTTGCCAAAAGAATCTGATCAGGATTATACGTGTAATTTAAAAAAAAAAATTTGCATAACGGGCACCTCGCAACTTTCTTTATTGCTGAGGGTAATAGAACATGATGGCTAAATGACAACGCGTCATCAACCGAAAGCACCATGATGATCATCGTTTCGCATCGCAGACGTAGACTTATCAAAGGCAAAAAATCAGTGAGAGCTATTACCCACAATTGCATGTACAAATTCCAAACGTTATTAAATCACAAGATATAATGTGTGTGCAGATGAGCTGAAAGGGCGGGGACTCATTGTCAATGCATACTTGTCTAAAGTGCACTCTGAAATGGGGAGTCTACCTAGACCTGAATTCTTTCTTTCTTGCTAATTCATGTTATTCAAGAAAAATTGGAATTATGCTTTATCTGAGCGCGATTACTAGTAGATGGACTTTTAAAAGCACCGTTTTAGATTTGCATGTGTGCACACTCCATTGCATTGTGTATTTTTTGGGGGAGGGGGGAACGCCCTTCGACGAAAATGATATTTTCCGATTACAAATATCAATATTTAATGTGGAAAATGTGTTGATACAAAAGTCGATAAAAATGTAGTGGAGCAAGTAGCTGAATATTGATTAATTTCTGCAAAAAGTTCACGAAAATATCCTGCATGGCGTACGCTATCGCTGTATATGCTGAGCAATTGGGATGATGATCGCCTAGTCGAGTCTAGTAGGTCTAGAAATGATTGTTTTGGCTGTCAGTGATCAATTGGGAACAGGTGGTTGAAGACGGACCACATATATTAGATACTTGATATGTGTAAAAGATGATGAGATGGTCTTTTTGGTCAATTTGATGTCGAACTCATTTTAAAATGCTCTTCAAACCACTCGAGGAACTAGAAATTTTTGACATTTTTGACAGATCTATGGATGTGACGAACATACTGTATGTAGTCATATTTCAAGTAGGAGACTACTTGTTGGTGGTGTATGAACTTGCATTAGTAGGTCGTTCACATACATATTCCTCGTTATAAATAAAAAAACATCTACTACACATTCGATCTTATTAGACGATGAATAAAGTGAGCAAGGTTAAGGTGTAAAAACATCTAGAAAAATATTTTGATTAGAGTACTTTAAGAACAGTGGTGTGTCTGATAGGTGTTAACTGTGCGAGGCGATTTTCTTTTCTGAAACTTAACGTAAAGCTGCACTCATGTTAGTCATGTTACATGGTTTTCCTGTTCCTGTCAACCATTAGCTCATTGACTTTGACAGATGGAGTACATCGGCTCAGACTATGGGATATGCACTACGATTATTGCAACCTACGTGGCTAGTTCAATTTTTCTCATGACATTTGATCGTTGTTTTGAAATCAAAAATTGCTCGAGATTATTGACATTATTAGCACTTAGGGATGTTACCAGTCGGAGCAGGATTTCATGTTGACTTTCGTTCGACTGAAGACCTTTGTGGCATTTGCAAGTTTCTCGTATATATATAAAAGTGACTACGATGGTAGACAACAAGACGACAAGTCCCATAACCCCACCTAGCCTTTGTCGTCATGTTTTTCAGCTTTTCCTTCGGGAGATCATTAACAGAGTGGCAGTTCAAGACAAACTTGAAGACGGAGTGTATACCCCTAGGGAACTTGTAGGTACTCATTTTATTCAACATCAGTTCTAGCGTGCCCAACAGAATTCTTTGAAATGCTCCATGCTCCCGAAAAGCCTGCTGAACAAGGGGAGTGGTTACAACATACTGTTTTATTCTAGCAAAAAAAAAAGCTTTTCGAGTTGTAAAACGCTGTACTCATTTTACTATCACAGATGTAGGTGAATCGCTGATCAAGTGTGGAAGATCCACCATGTAAACATCTCAAAGAGAATTTCCAACGACAATAATGCATAATTTGGATTTTGACCGGTTGTCAAATTTTAAAGGTGTGCAGGTCCACCTTGAAAGTTTTCTAGCTTCCTCCATGCTCACCTTTCAATTCCCACTGTCAGCTGGATAAAAGAATTGAAAAAATATGGGAAATACATTTTCAACTTTATGTCACAGGTTTTGATATGAAAAAAATTGGGAACTCACACAGCCACCAAACCCAAAAAGTCATGTCTTGCATACTGAACAAACAAAATGCGCAGGCGTCATTCGCTCAGGTTGTTGTAAATGCTCGCTTCCACCTCCAACCATTTTTTCCTCTCTCGATAGTATGACAACAAACGACAATCAGGCTTTTAATAATGGAGATGCATGATGGTAGTGTGCTACCGAAAAAGAAAATGTTACTTCATGGGTAATAATAACAAGTCGGAGGCGAGAATGAGATCGGGTCAGTCACCTCACCTGCTCGCCATATCGCCATCAACTTGATCTCTTCAAGTTTTTCTTCAGAATCCCCACCTCCAATATCAGCAAAAGCTTGCCTTTTTGTTATGATTACTAGGCATTCCCCTA